>MU186204.1:71642-95056 GCA_016904865.1 Pissodes strobi | reverse complement strand
CCGCTACTCCAATAAAAGATGTGTTGCAAGAAAATCAAATGAAAAGAGCCGCTGCTGCAAAAAAAGAAGAAAAGCGTACAAAATAGAAGGCAAAGAACAAACAATAAATTACTCACAAAAATCATTTAAGAGAAAAGTGCGTTTTGATGATTCAGAAAGCGATAAAAAATGATATTATAAATGAAGATGACTTATGCGATGACGACGAACTAGATGATGTGGAAATAATTATGGATACGTGCGCGGAAGATGAGATCTGTTTAGTTTGTCAGGAATTTGGTCGTAACAAAGAGTTGTGGTATCGCTGCCTTTCTGGTATGCCAAGTGGGCTTACGCCAAATGTACCTCTTCTGATTCGGCAAAAATACTTGTCTGCGATTATTGCCAACCTTAAAAAATATATTTTATTATATATTTAGTTACATAACTGGTGTTATTTTTAAAAATAAATATCCTTTCTTACCCTTACGTCGCGTCGATTAATTTCTATTAACGGTATTACCTCGCTGTGATAACGGAATTACCCCACCCAATGGGTAATTTCGCGCAATGCTACTTTTGACTAAGTTTATTTTGTAATTACTATTTTTAGCACATCTGGATATTTTTTTCTTTGATTGGCACATTATGTTTGATAATTATTTGATTTCTGTGATTCGTTACTGCTTATAACCCACGAAATAAAAATTATTTAGCTTAGGTGCGCGGAACTATCCCCTAAACAACTTAAAGAAACTTGAATTACGGATGAGAATCAAAGAAAAGGTGAATGAAGCAATCGCCGGAACCATGTCCCGAAACCACGGCGGGGACGACACCTGGAACAGCTTTAAGGATGCCATTGTCACTGTTACAAACAACGAAATTGGTCCACCAAGCAACAAAAAGAAGAAATGGATGACAGAGGATATATTGACACTTATGGACAAGCGTAGGTCCTTCAAGAACAAGGACGAGTTGGAGTACAGGAAAATGCACAGAGCTGGAAAACAAACATGATCATTTTAACACACATAAATTAGTGAACGAAGTTACAGGTCGAACAAAGCCTTGCAATTTGAACAACATAGTCGAGGACAATAGAATCATCTCTGATCCCAAGGAACTCCTCCATCATTTTAAGAATTAGACACAATAACTATATGCTGAGAATACAAAAAAAGATTTCACAGATGATTATAATGGTGAACCCTCCCCAAAAATACTGAAATAAGAAGTCCTCTAGGCAAGCAAGGAAAAGCAGCAGGTCCAGACGACGTATATGTTGAGATAATAAAACTGCTAAATAATGAGAATATAGACTCACTAGTAGAAATATTCAGCAACATATATGAGACTAGCGAGATACCACAGGACTGGCTCCAGCCAATTTTTGTACCGATCCCCAAAACACCAAACGCAATCCACTGTGATAAGTTCCGAATGATCAGCTTACTGAGTCAAGCCCTAAAAATGTTCCTAAAGATAATTCATACGAAAATTTACAATAGATGCGAAAGAGACATTGGCCCTACCCAGTTTGGGTTCCATCAAGGCTTTGGTACACGTGAAGCACTCTTCAGCCTTACCGTATTACTCCAGAAATGCAGGCGCAAGGACTTTTCATGTGCTGCATAGATTACCAGAAGGCGTTCGATTGTATCAAACATACTAACCTAATAAAGATGCTCCAGGATAGGATGATAGATAAGAACGATTTACGATTTATAAAAAACCTATATATAAATCAAACTGCATCGGTGAAGGTGGAAAGTGATACTACACAGAAATTCCCGATAGAAAAGGGAGTAAGACAGGGTTGCGTCTTGTCCCCCCCTACTCTTTAATCTGTACTCTGAAGCAATTTTCGAAAGTGCCTTGAAAGACACAGATGACGCCATCAAAATCAATGGTCAGGTGGTCAGCAATCTACGTTACGCTGACGACACAGTCATAATAACAGATGGCCAGGAAGCATTACAACGCCTTATAGACAGAATGTCTTCCGAAGGAGAACGACTCGACCTAAAGATTAACACGGGCAAAACGAGGGTAATGATGTGAAATATGCTCCTGAACACCACAGTGAATGCTAAGAAAATCCAACAGTTCACGAAATTTAGATATCTAGAATACTGGATAACTGAAGACCTAGACCCAGACGTGGAGATACGTAGCAGAATCGAGCAAGGCAGAGTGGCATTCATGAACATGAGAACTCTTATCAGCAACAACAGCCTTAATTTGAAATCACGGTACCGCTTTTTGAAATGTTACATTTACTCTGTGCTACTGTATGGAGTGGAGACATGGACAATAAAGGCCAATGCCATGAACCCACTGGAAGTCTTTGAGACGTGGGTTTTCACAAGGATGCCAAAGATTCCATGGACGGATCGCGTGACGAACAATGAAGTCATAGATAGAATGAAAAGAGGAAGAGAATTGCTACAAATAGTGAAAAGAAGGAAAACTGCATACTTAGGGCATATATTCAGAAATTTTAAGTATCAATTCCTAAAGCTAATTATGGAAGGAAAGATCGAGGGAAAGAGAGGCATCGGGAGAAAGAGATTTTCGTGGCTGAAGAGCATAAGAGAATGGACAAACCTCGACGCCCATTCACGTTTCAGAGCCGCTCAAGATCGAAATAATATGCCAGAATTATCGCCAAAATTCACTGAGTGGATAAGGCACCTCAAGAAGAAGGAGCATATGTTTGTCAGTTATAAAACCATTAAGATGAGAAAAAATTAACTTTTCTTAGCTTTTTGAAAGATTAGAAAGAAGACTTATGGGTCTGTAACTGCCAGGAAGTTGAGGCTTGGTATCGCTCTTATAATATATAACTACAATTCTTACTCCTTTCCAAACTGATGGAAGATGACAAATATCAAAAATGGCTTGGATAATAATTGTAACTAATTTAGAAATTAATCGATTAGACCTTACTAGCACTGCCATCTAGACCTGGAACTTTTTTATATTTAAGGATATTACTGATTGCTTTAACATCGTCTAAATTCACGCTAATTTACGGGAAACGTGATTCCATATTCTTATAGTTGCGGATTGCCTTGGCAATACTGATATTTTTTGCAGGGTTGGCAGGAAGATTATCGCTCAATTAATTGTTCCTGGAACGAGTCTGCAAACAAATCAATTCATTCATTCGACTGACATTTTTCTAAGCCTTTCTCGCAATGCCATCTTTACAATTGCCCAACACGGGGCTTGTCCAGACGATGGAGCATTTTCGGCCCGAGTGATGGCTGTTGAATGTCTTCTTTTCGGTGCATCAGGGTATCAATAACATTCATAGATAGTCAGATTCTCGTGGGTGAAAGCCCACACGCGTTCCTCTGATGAGTCCCAAAAGGACGAAACTATCGGGGGAAGATTTTCGGAAGTCTCACTTTTGCCGTTGTGTTTTCATTGTGGACATGGAGCATTGAGCTTGATGTGATTCAAGACATGTCTAAAACCAGGAATAATTGGGATATTCCTGACATTCCTGAGAACAGTGTCAATTATGGATAATTGACAGCAAAAATGGCAATTAGACATTAAAAATATTCGCATTGACGCTTATATGTCTTCCTCGTTAGTAAGCAAGAGAGTAATACATGCAGCTCAACTTTTAAACACATTGATATATGAGCCGATTATACTAATGCATTGATTAGAGAATTATCAAATTTAAATCCTAAAGGTTATGGGAAATGTTATCCCTAGCTACAACTAAACCAAAATTATCAGTTCGAAAACATTATGTATATTTTTATCATAATGGTGTATTAATAACGTACTTAAAAAGAACCATATTTCTTATTTGTCTTCGCGGATAACGAAAGTTCAAATTTCATATCTCTCGGTAGATAAGAGAAATCGTTCGAGACCTTCCGACCCCTGGAACCCATTAAAACGTTTATTTAATCTAAGGAAACAGACAAATAAGATAAATCAGGGTTATCAGGGCTAAAAGTCACCAGTATCTGACCCCTGTTCTTGTTAAATCTGTGGCGATATCACTAGAGAGAATATGTCTTATTTCACCAAAAACTATGTATCTTTAATGAAATTTTCTTAATCTAGAACCTTTTATCTAATATTATCCCTTCAAATGGAAAAAGTATATGAATAATGACCGAAAGACTACAACCACTTAGAAAAATGTGAGATTAATTTTAATTGGAAAAAATCTCGATTCATAAACGTTCCGGTGGAATGTCATTTTGTGAAAATAGATTTTGTTATAGAACCCTACAGCTAGACCAATTAGACTATAAACTCGGATGCAATGTCAAAACTGTATACAATAACATGTTGTTATTGTATACAGGGTGACCAATGAGAGTAAAAATCATTGAGTTTTTATGATAAATCCAAATATATTTATAAACAACAAATTGAGCATCAAATAAAAAGTATATAAAATATATTTTTTAAATATATTGCTCTATATTTTATTGCATTTCATGAGTCTGCTAGAAAACTAGACACGAGACCTGTAGCGTTTTTCTCGAGAACGTTAAGTCAAAGTGAAAGAGGCCATTCATCCGTCGAAAAAGAAAAGTGGCGTCATTTTTAATTGGACGTCATTTTCAACTTATCACTGACCAAAAATCTATTTCGTTTATGTTTCATGCAAGGCATAGCAGCACAATCAAAAATGAAAAGATCCTTAGATGGCGTTTGGAGCTTTCTTGTTATAGCTACTATATAACATATCGCCCTGGCAGTTACAACACTGTTGCTAACACCTTTCACGAGTTTGTGGAACCAGCAGAGAGAAAACACTGTACCATTTACATCGAGCATTATGTCATCCTGGGGTCACGAGAATTTCATTCCGATCTGGAATCGCAACCCTGGCATGTTATGTATAACATGGTCAATATAGACGACAAAATATATTTCTTCATGAATGGTATTCTGGAATACTCTTCATATCCATGCTCCCATAAAATACATTAAGGGAAAGAAACATCCTTATCGACCATGGATCACAGTTAATATTAGGTTTATGCAGAGGCTTCGGATTGGAGTATTAAATAAATATAGACAAACCAAGCGTCAGATGGATTGGGAATGCTACAAGCATTTAACACCAAGTGCAATAAGATCTGAAACAAAAGCTATTTGAATTATAAGTTCAGCAACCCTAATCAAAAACAGAAATGGCAGGAATTGAGACAGATGCAATTTTATAAAAAAAGCTATTAGGTACCACAAACGATGCAAAACGTCAATGAACTTAATAAATATTAACCCTCTAACACACATTTTAATTTGTTGTATCAAGAATTCCTAATTCCTACTTTCCACTTAAATAGAGGCAATCAAACTTTATGCCTCTGGCATTTGTTTTAGTACTCTTGGATTTCACAAAGGCTTTTGATATGGTGAATCATCAGATCCTGGTATCTATCTTAAATTATCTAAATTTTGGAGAGGGTGCATTGGGATCGGTATTTTCATTCTTGTCGGATAGACTGCAGAGAGTAATCTTATATGGTAATTCTTCAAGCCCATTGAGCGTAGTTTCTGGAGTTCCCCAGGGCAGTATCCTGGGCCCGTTGCTATATACTTTGTACACATTTCAACTTGCAAAGAATGTAAGGCACTGTGATCATCATTGCTATGCAGATGACACTCAGCTTTATTTTCCATTTGGCTATTCTGATGTCTGCAGTGCAGCCCCCTGCATTAACTTGGATTTGCATGAGATATATGCTGAAACTGTCATTGTCTATTAATCCTAACAAGTCCGTTGCTATCCTTTTCTGTAGTGAACCCCATCGAAACAACGTTCTGGTATCGCTGCGCATCAATATTAATAACATTCCTATGAATTTTAAGGGGACTGCGAAGAATTTGGGTCTTATCATTGATTATAAGCTATGATTCAGTGAACATGTCACCGAAAAACTACGCACCGGCTATTCGGTTTTAAAAATGATTTATTCGCATCGGCACTACTCAAAAATGCTTTGTGAAACACTGGCCATGTCTTCTCTTAATTTTTGTGACAGTATATATGGGCCTTGCATATGATAAACGAAGAATCCAAAAACTTCAAAATTCATGTTTAAGATTGATATTTGGAATTCGACGAATGGAGCGAATCTCTCATAAGCTCAATTAAATTCATTGGCTTAATATGTGTAGTAGAAGAATTTTGCATGCCACCTGTTTCTTTTATAAAATATTAAAATATAAATCTCCGCCATATCTTCTTCGGAAGGTTACTTATAGAACAGATATTCACAACCTTAATATTCGTAGGAAAAATATTTTAACAATTCCAGCGCATTCCAAAGAGTATTTTAAGCGGTCTTTCTCCTACTGTATTGCCGCATTTATAAACAAATTTAACGTAACCGATTTATCGCTTTCTGTAGCAGCATTTAAAAAAAAACTGAAACTAAAACTTTACAATGAACATTGATAATGTTTTCTCTAACTCTTAATTTTACACATTTACATGTTTACATTTGTGCCAGGGACTCTTTAACGTTAAGTACTCTGCATTGGTTATCTCATCAGCGCCGGCTTGTCTTCATCCACCATCAGTACGTCCTCCTTTTCATTTTTTTTATTTTCTCCCTCTTCCTTCTCCTCTCTATATGATTGTGTGGGTATGCTACAAAGTGTAACTTAAATTTATTTTTGTTGTCATCTGACTATGAATATATATTAAGCATATATATAAGTTAATCTTTCTTTTGGTCGCAATTTTCGATAAGTTTATTTATATCCGTCCTATATTTGGTTGGCTTCAACAGCACCCAGCGGGATGCACTTGTGTAGTATCCTATGGGAGGCTGAATTATAGCCAATTAACTCATTGAATTGTGTAGTTTTATAAAGTAGTATTGGAAACTTGTAATAATATTGAGTTAATAAATGTCTTCTATTATTATTATTATTATTATTATTATTATTATTATTATTATTATTATTATTATTATTATTGTGTACAGTTAATATTCGTCGCAACGTTCCTGGGGCTCCGACACGCCCAGGGCGTTACGCGAAAGGCCTAGTCGTGGCGAAGATCACTCCTTGCGTCCGCTCGGTCAGTGATCTTCGGCCAAGTTCATTTGCCTCAACAGACGGAGTGACCCAAGGACTACCGCTTTCTGCATCCTCATCACTAGTTGTTTTGACGAGTCTCGGCAAGCTGGTATCTTCTGCAGTTCCGTGAGCATCGAGTCCTTGATTCCTCCTAAAACACCGACAATTAGGACTACCATTTTTAATCTACATTCGGGGTACAGTCTTCGTAACTCGCCAATGAGTGGAATGTATTTAGCACGCTTTTCCCGCTCCTTAATGAGAATGTAGTGATGTCTCAGATGGTAATAAACAACTCGCAATGCAGCGTTATTCCTGTAGTATATAACTAGACACAGCATGCACCGGACAGGCGGATAAGAGATGCATTAATGTCTCCGGATGTTGTTGACAACTCCTGCATCTTCCGCCACGTTCGAAAATTGAGCACGGTATACGAGGGTGTTAATGACACCATCCTGGCAGGCTAACAAGAATCCCTCTGTCTCAGACTTCAAGCCAGCTGGTCTAAGGAAAGAGAAAGTTAATTCTCGAGATAGATTAAGATCTCCGATGTTCCTGTAGAAAACACCGTGTTGGGGTTTGCTGACGTGATCTTCCAAAAGCAGCTGTTGTTCTGCTGTCTTGACTTGACGTTTCACTTGATCGGGTGCCAACCTCGTAAGGGATTGGTCGTCATCTATTGCAAATCTGAGACCTAGTTCATCCGCAGCTTTACTTGCAGCTTTAAAGAGAAAAGCCCCCGTTGTCTCGTGATCCCGGACGAGTCGCAGTAGTGGGTCCGCACTTTTGAATACCTTGCATGCCAAACTCACAGTTAATCTGTCGTGCAATCGTTCCAAACTTAGAAGGCCTCTGCCCTCTTGCTGACGTGGAAGGTAAATGCGTGAGACCGATGAGCGTGGGTGGATGCTTCTGTTCATATGCATCATCTTGCGTGTGCTTCTATCCAGTTCCCGCAATTCCTCTCCACTTGAGCACGCTAAATGAATACAAGAGCACAGGAACGGCAAGCATATTTGTGGCTGCAACTTTGTTGATTCCGCACAGCTGGGACTCCCACATTTTCCGGAGACGCTGCCTATACTTACTTCGGAGCGTTTTCTTGACGTTGTTCGTATCATGCATTTGATGTTGATCCACACCAAGATATTTATACGTTTCGGCTTCTTCTAAGTGACGAAGTATGCTTCCGTCAATAAGATGCTCATTCTCAGGCTGGTCTACGCGTCGGCCTTTCTGAAGCTTCAGAAAGGCGCACTTATGCAATCCAAATTCCATACCGATGTCCCGAGTATATTCTTGCACCACCTTCAGAGACTGCTGTAAATCTCGATCACTAGTAGCATAGAGCTTAAGATCATCCATATAAAACAGATGTGTGACCTTGTGTGTTCGATTTCCTGGTGGGCCGCATTGATATCCGCGGGTTTTTCGAAGAGCCACCGAAATAGGGAGTAACGAAATACAAAACAGCAGAGGACTAAGACAGTCGCCCTGAAAGACTCCCCTCCTGAATGCTACCGGCTCTGTTATTACTTTCGTATTTCCAGATGTTATGGAAAATTTTGATTCCCAGAGCGGCATAAGTTGTTCGATGCATCTTACTAAAGGCATAGGAACAGACACGGTTTGTAAAAGATGCAAGAGTAGTTCGTGTGATGTTGTGTCGAACGCTTTCTTGTAATCAATCCAAGCCATCGACAGGTTTCGCTTATACTGGATTGGATCTTGTGTGATGCACCTGTCTATTAGCAAGTTCTCTTTACATCCCTCGAATCCCCTCTTTCCTCCCCGCTGCTCTACCACGTCATTGAGGACCGGTTCCACTGACCCCAATAACCTGCAATATAAAACACGAGTGAATACCTTATAACAGGAATTGAGACACGTGATAGGCCTGTAATTCTTTGGCTCCGCTAGGTTGCCTTTTTTTGGTATAAGTGTTCGACTAACCACTCAGGAATTGGCTCATTTCCATTGAGCCAGGAGGTGAATATTCTGGCGAGATGTCGATGGGTGCTGGGAATTTCTTCCACCAAAAGTTGTTAATGCCATCTAGACCAGAGGTTGAGAAATTTCTGGTCCCTTCAAGTGCCTTTCTAACCTCTTCCTGAGTGATTTCCGAATCATAGCGTTGGTCTTGTTGAAGTCGGGTGTGTTTTCTTTAATGGCCGTCGTGCTCTCGTAAATGTTCTTCCAGAAATTCTCCACTTCGTTGGCTAACGGCGGATTTTCAATCACAGGCTGTGGGTCATCAAGTAGTCTAGAGGGTTTGGTGTTGAAAGTGTTGTTATCCTTAATTTCTCTGGCCTTCTGGATTAGGCTGTTCTTTATTACCCCTAAAGAGCGTATGCGGTCTATGCAGCGTTGCTTGCTTGTGAGCAGCGTGACCTGATTCAATGTGTGGTGTTCCTGGCGAAGTTGTCTTGCTATTCTTTTGATCTTTTGGGTAAAAGGCCGCTTAGCTGCAATATATTCGACCACGCACTGTATACGAGAAGCCTGTTGCCGTGCCATAAGTATCTTGTTGGCGATTCTCTCAATTCGGCGCTCGGTTTTGCGAACAGTGCCTGCAAAGGGATCACCATTAGCATTCGGCATTAGTTGACAAGCCGCGTGGCAAACTGCGTTGTTAACAGTCACTATATCAGAAATTTCTGGAAGTTCAGTCGCGAGAGCCACATCCATGTTGGTGATGTCCTGCGTTTTGATATGACATTTGTTGTTGATTCGGGTATTTCTCTGAGATAGTCCATTGTCGGTGTTCTCGGGGACAACGTGCTGGATCTGAACTGGCGCCTGTTCCGATTGATCTTCAATCACCGCTAAAACAGGCGCTTCTGGTTCGTCTCGTGGTGTTCTTACATAGCCGGATCTGCGAAGGTAAGCTGCATGGTCTCTAAGATGTTGTTTCGAGATATGATTGAGTTCGGGACGTTTTCCGCTCCAGGGTGCGTGCATCATTGCCATGTAACCTCTTCTACCAGGCTCGCTGTCTTCATGTGCGTCCAGCAAATCGTCTCTGAGTCCATCCGTTTATCGGAAGCGTCCATGTCCATTGTCGGGGTCATTATCGGGCATCCGTCCGGCTGCTCCTCCATCTTGCCCATCGCCCCCCATCCGAGAGGGGCTGATTGTCAGGAGCTTGCTCAACATTGTGTGTCGTAACAATGCGAGGTCCCATCACCCTGGGATGCTACCCCAGGGCACTTCGACGAGCCACGGTATTGCATGGGCTACCGGCTCCATGGGCCACTGTTGTTACTCGTGACCCCTTCAAGCCCGCTGGCTGTACCGTTTCGCTTGGAAAGCTTTGCTACGGTAGCAACAGCGACACTGCTGGATGCAGTGCCACCGTCGGCCTAGACATTGGTTAGGGGTCCGCGTGTTCGCCTGTACACGTGAGGTAATTATACCTCCCCCTGCGGGGTTATTATTATTATTATTATTATTATTATTATTATACATTGGCTCTGATCTAAAAATATGGCGTTTTCATTAGAAGATGTGAGCTTAATGACTGCGTCTTGCCCAATCTGTGCTGAAGTAAAGCCAAAGTTTGTTAAACATAATGGAACTCTTATAAAAGCAACTTCTCCTTTTGAAAGAATAAGTCTAGATTTTAAAGGCCCACTTCTCTCTTCGATATGAAACAGATATATTTTAACTATCATTGACGAATTTTGTCGTTTTCCTTTTGCCTATCCTTGCCCCGATATGTTGGCAAATACAGTAATACTGTGTTTAAATAATTTGCTTTCTATATTTGAGATGCCCAAATATGTTCATTCTGATCAAGGATGATCATTTATGTCCTATGAATAAAAATGATTTTTATACTCTAGAGGGATAGCCTCCAGTAGATCTACACCGTATAAGCCTCAAGGAAATGGGCAAACTGAACGATTTAATGGTATAATTTGACAAACTATTTATTTTGCTTTGAAATCAAGAGATATAAAAATACAACAATTGAAAGAAGTCCTAAAAGTCGCTCTTCATTCAATCCGTTCTCTATGTGCACCGCTACTAATTATACTCCTCATGAACGCATTTTTCTTTATGCATGAAAATTCACAAATAGGACAGCTATTCCAGCTTGGCTTACAACTCCGGGAAACAAGATCTTCATGAAAAATAATGTTCGGAATTCCAAGTATGACCATCTCGTTGAAGAAGTAGACTTGGTAGAGGCAAACCCCGAGTATGCCTTGGTTCGACAGTCAGATGGTCGAAAAGTAACAGTTTCCTTGAAGCACATCGCTCCCCTTGGAGATAAAACTCTATTAGAAAATCGACCTGGAGAAACTCTAGTATCTAAAGCCTCAGACATTTCCGAGCTTCCATTATTTGAACATGCGGACCCTACGCCACTTCCTCAATTACATTCGGATGAAGAATCGTCAAACTCCGAACTTTCATGCGACTCCAAGGTACTTATTGATTTTGTAGTCAACGATGATCAAGAGAGTCCGTATCCAAAGCTTAAAGAACAAAAGGCAGATAAAATAAATCCTAGAAGATTAAGAATACCCCCTAGGTACTTAGAAGATTACGTTCAAAAATGAAGCTGGGGAGAATGTATAATGGATGCGAAAGTTCCTGTATATTTATTTTACCTTATATTGTTCTACCTTGTTTAGTATTTTAAGATAGTCAATGTCAACTATTATTTGTCAACTTTTTATGTGTATTTCTATCCTCGTTATTATATTATTATTTAAAATAGTAAAATCTAATTGACCCTTGACTTTTAAAACAACTAGAACCAATTTTCCGTTGTCATCTTCTTTACAATTATGCCTTTTCGGCTATATTGACTATATATACAATTCTTTGTTCCCCCTGTGGGTTGGCAAGGTTCAAGCACTTATAAGGCATGATTTTAATCTTATAAAAACGAAAACTATTAGAGCACAACTAATTTCAAAACACTAAGCCAGAAAGTATATAAATTTCATGCCAAAGTAAAATATAACGTGCGTTTCTGACATTTCGTTTTGATTTAGATAAATTTATTATAGTTCTGTTGCATAAATATTCTATAATATGCCTGATTACATTCGTGGGAATTTTAATGTATACGGCAGTAATATATTATGTCAAAATTGTGGAAAAGTGGTTAATATTTATATATTGCCTACACGGCAGTAGGTAGAATACCGGAATAACAATGTAATATAAGGACGTATTCCAAATGTTCATTTTGTGGGATATGCAGATAAGGCCTTAGCAAAACAACAACGTGTTTGTTGGGTATCTTCTGCTTTGCGCCCTTGGGCTATCTTGGATTTGGCCACCCAACGTGATCTCTTCCTCTTCTAGCAACTCAAAGATATTTTTTGCATATTTTTTTGATCAAGAAGTGAGTAAATCTAAATTTTCTTGGAGGTACAAATAATGAACAAATATTGATATAAACTTTTTTTCAACTACTAGCCTTAATATCCACCATTATTGACCAATTTTTAACTTGAGAAGTTGGTTTTCGTTATCTCTTGTTCAACTATTTCATTTTTTACCATTATACTAACCCATAATGTAATAATAATGTAAAATACAAATCCAATTCTAATATTCAGAGACCGTCTATAGATAATGGCATATTCAATTTTTTTCTGGAATCTAAGGTAAGAAAACTTGTCAAGGAAATAGTCGAAGTATGAAATGTTTGCCTGTTTGCTTTTTCAAGAAAATGAAGTAGTCGGTATAATATCTTGCGCGGGTGATGGCCGCGCCCTTAAACCAACGAGGCGTTTCCGTATCGATCGCCAGGGTGTGTTGGATCAACCCTTATACAACACCCCGGGTACACTTTTAAAGATATTATGTTTGCAAGCAGAGGTGGGTAAATTCAATTTTAGTAAATATGATTTAATATAAAATTAGAAAGTTACTATAAGAATATAAAAACGTTGTATACCTAGTTATTTCAGCGGCAAAGAGCTAATTTTTAGGAAATAAACACTCTGTTCATCGAAGAATCTTATGACAATTGAAATAGAAGAGATTTTCCGGCTTAACTTATTTGTTAACGGAAAAGGGAAGGCTTAAGCCAAAATGTACATCTTTCGAGATAATAGAACTTTCAATATTAGTTAGGAAACAGTATTTACCGTATGTTAAATTGTCAAATGTTACGTGCCAAGGAAAATGGGTAAGGAAAAACTAATCAGCTGTAATGCTGAAAGCATAAAATAAGGATAAAACTGCATTTTTATAAAGCTATTCTTTCAGTTGTATTTTACACTTACTTAATAAATTAATTATCGGACACTTCTCGAACGAGCACTCCCTGTTGAGGGAATAAGAAGATTGATTTTTAATAAAAACGACTTTATCAATGAATTAAGACTAAATTCTAGATCATCAATGTTGAGAAAGGTGAAATATTTCTAAAAAATTAAACATCCAAGTGATAAAAGAAACTTTTTTTTATTTGGAAATTTAATTAGAAAAACGATAACTCTAACTAACACAAAGCAATAAAAATATTACAATTGCTCATACAAATGACCATTAGCAATAATACATGTATTTGCATTTCAACCTGGCAGTGGCAGACCACAAGGTACGGTTCCTTCCATATTGCGGCAACCGCAATATACCGCTGCTCGTTTTTTTAAAGCGATAGTACATCTATACCACGATCCTCTGATGGGCAACAATTAAACTAATAGAAATGCAGAAAGTGACAGATAATGGGCGGAGCTAGATACGCGAGGAGATGAGGGAAAAACTTCTAACCTAAGCTATTTTGTTTACAATGAAGAAATCAAGTTCATAATAGCCACATTACACGAAAAAAATTAATAGTCTTTGATAATAGCTCTGATAATAGTAATAAGTAATAAAACTAAAGAAGAGAAGAACAGACCAAAAATAATAATGGAATATGAGCCAGTTTCATTGCCATTAGGATCAGGCAATATCAAAAATGAAGTAAGTACACATAAGTCGTAGATTTTTAAATTTAATTCCATTTTCTTACGTATGCAAAATTAATATATCTACATTGTCAGTAAGTGTTTTATCTATAGTCTTCACTTCCCTGTTCATTTCAGGGCTAATCGGATAATGCTTTCTATTAGGATTGAGCCTTTGCATACTTTTGTGCAAATCTTATTAAAATACTAGACCAATAGTTAGTTTTTTTAAGGTTGTATATTATGTTGTTGGTTATAGTTTACAACCACAATAGTTATCTGAAAAATTTTAGCATAGACATTTTTCCTTATAGTTTCTATTTATTTTGTAGCATAGTTTTTATCATTTTTCAGGTCGTCCTAGCAACTGAAAATTGGCAAACAAAAATTATTGAAAAAAAAATATAGAAGGAAAAAATAATATTTCAAATATACATTTTGTTAATATAACAAATAAAGAAGACTAAAATCTGGTTACGTGAGTTTGAAGATCTTACTGGGTCTTCTTATGTTATTAGGAGTACAGATGTTGAGGACGGACTAATACTAAAATTAAAACAAAGACTTATATGTCACCATTTTACAACATGTAAAGAAATATATACTCCTTCATTAAAGAAAAAAACCAGAAGCACTCGCTGTCCATCAAAGTTGTATGTTAAGAAAATATACGTTATTCGTAAAAAGAAATATCATGGTAAACAAGAACATTATGATCTGGTAAAGAAAATGCCCTGTGAAATCACTTTAATTGCAACCCATAACCATAGTACTGGTACAGCTGACTCCTTAAGGTTCCGTAAGGTTTCAGCTTCTATAAGGGAAGAGTTAATTAACCTTTATCAAAATGGACACACCCCTGGAACAGCTTTGGAAATGATTAGATGCCACATTCAAATCAGCAATGATGATTACATTACAGCTCTAGCAGACCGTAATCAATGCCCAAGTTACAAATACTGGTACGATTTGTACATGAAGGAATTTAAGCGGCAATATGGACCTACAGAATTTAATATTTTTTGCAAAATAAAGTTATGCTTTACAATAACAGACATAGAGATACTTGTGCAAAAATGGTTATTATAGGGCAAGAATATGCTGGCTGTGTTATTGGGCAAGTCTAAAAGTGCACCTGTTACCACAAAAATTTAAATTATTATAAGGTATTCTAATTTAAAGTGTATTTAAATCTTGGTTTTGAATATTCTATAGACAATAAAAAAAATCAAATAACATAATTTTTTTATCAATTTTTTAGCATTTGCACTCCAATTATGAAAAGAGTACATAAATACTTTGGAAATGCATCAAACATTGTGTTCATGGACTCATCTGGTACAGTTGACAGAGATGGAAGTCGTATATTTGTATTATTAACTGACAGCGAATGTGGAGCTTATTTGCCATTAGGGCTCATGATAACTACTTCAGAATCTGTAGAGTCCATCAAATCAGGCTTGCAAATTTTAAGGGATCTCTTAGGGGAAAATATTTTTGGAGGACATAAAGAAGGGCCAAAAGTCTTTGTGACTGACGATTCTTTGGCAGTTCATGAAACATGGCCACAAGTGAAATACCTATTGTGTATATTTCATGTCTACAAGCAATATGCAGGTGGCTAAATAAAAAAATTGTATTCCAAGGTTAAGGGAATACCCTCTGTATAAACAAATTAAAATGCCTTCTGCAGATTTTCATCAACAAATTGTCAAAATTGATGAAAATATAATTGCAGTTCCAAGTGAAAGCAACTAAAATGTAATGTATGCTGTGAATATGGAGATTTTAATGTGTTCATATATTAAAGGAACAACAGGTAGATTTTGTCGTATTTTTCGCAAGTTTTATTTTTTAATCTTACTAGTATAAGATAAGCAATATAAGACTGGGCACATATGCTTTACTGCACTGATGAATATATAGTTAAAGTTTTTATCGCTACTGGTCAAACCCCCAAAGATGGATAGCTTTTGCCATTAATTCAAAATAATGACTCTATTACTGCAGAAGTCAAGACCCAAAGCATTGAAATAATGGAACAAAATGAATATTCATCTGAAAATGATATTAGTGAAAATACAATGGACATAAACCATTGTGATGAAATTAAAGAAGAATTTAAAGTAGCAATGGAGAAGGTTTCCCTAATTTTTCATAAGTGCGAAAAAATGCTTGGCACGTTGGAGCAAATTAAAACCCCAGCAACATATTCATCTGCAGTAAATACATTTGGCCTTGGTGGGTATCCTCTTTTTATTTTGTTTGTTTCCACTTTATTAAATGTTATTGAATATCAGCCATCTTTATTAAAGTTTATGGTAATACTTATTTCAACTTTTATTCATTGTATTAATATACCTTTATTATTATTTCGGAATTACATAAAGATAATCGATATCAAAAGGTCTAGAAAGGTTTATGGTATGTTATAAATTCAATTAAATTTATTTAGGTTGGTTTGGTGTTTTTGCTGGTGGTTGCATGTGTGTATTTTCTTTTGTGTTTGAATAATAGTTTAATTCAATCAATAGCAATAATTATTGTCAAAAATTTATTGGTTTAAGACAGTAACAGAGGGCACCTACAGGTACTTGATTGCGAACAAGAAATAAATTAAATTCAAGAAAATTATTTAGATTAGATTCCTTTGTTCTTTGATCATTTTTAGGCATCGGCCAAAACCTCAGAGGACGAAAAATCCCTATACAAAGTACTGCTGCAGCTAGAACGAAAATTAAAAAATTCGCCCCAGGGCCAGTAAAACGATTTCACAATGTGGAATAATAAAAGCGATATTAAATAAACTTTAAGAAAAATGTTTTATTTATTTACTACTCATTTTTCAAAAAAATATAAAATATTTTTGGCACTTACGAGTCTACAATGCTATTTCCATCTCTGCATTCAGGGATTAAAGTGGCACTTTTAATCCCTAGGGAGTTAATATAACTTTAATCCCATCGTCCTTAACAACCGAATCGAATATGATTGTTTATATCTTTGTTAATAAGACCCTACAAAACATGTTATGAAATTTGATGACAGAAAATGTTAATATGGTGACAATTTATTAGGTATTTCATTTTAAAATCCTACCTAATCTAGCCCGGAAAAATATCTTCAACTTAAGATTTGCTGACGATACCATCCTCATAGCAGCAACGGAAGAAGACGAGTAGAACACGAGAGAAACAAAGTCGGGTTAAAGGTCAACAAGGACAAGGCCTAAATAATAACAGCCGATAGATTTAACACCGTTCAATTGAATGATCGTTTAAATGAGTACGAACTAGTAGACAGCTTTAACTACCTAATACCTAATACTGGAAACTGCGGGGTAGAAGTTCGAAGAAGCATTGGCATGGCAAAAAGCGCCATGAGTCGACTCACTAAAATATGGAAAAATCGATCGATTTCCCAAAAAATAAACATAAGACTTGTAAAAACTCACGTCTTTTCTATTTTCTTATACGGTGCAGAAACTTGGACTCTCCGTGCTCATGAACTGAATCGACCCTTTTGATATGTGGTGTTGGCAACGAATGTTGCGAATATCTTGGACAGCTCGTCGCACAAACGTTTCTATCTTCAATGAACTCAAGTCAATATGTCTGCAGCGAATCCTACAGTTTTTTGGGCATGTGGCTCACAGAGGTGAAGGTGACTGATCATCTCTAGAAATGATCCTGGAAAACGAACAAGACGTAGATCGCCAACCAGATGGGCTGATCAAGTTCAACAAAACACAGGCCGCTCATTTTGTCAAGCCTTTCGAGATGCAGAGGACAGAACAAAATGGAAACAGCTGGTCGAACATATTGGGGAAAATCACGATTCTTAGTAATGAGGAACCAACGAGAGAGAGAGAAACCTAAGTTGCAAGTTTCTATATAAAAAGAGAGTTTGTAGAAGTGACAAATTAATCAATGAAATAAGCCCTGGAATAAACAGCTCAAATAACGTTGGCTCACCGAAATAATACTAAATAGTTTCTAGTATGCAAGATACAAAACGTAGAATAAAAACTGAAATCACGACTACTAAATTTTGCCTAGAATCCTCTAGTTGATATGGTTCAATTTTGTATTGTCGCATAAACAAGAAAAGAAAGTAAATAAAATCACGGCTATAAAATGTACTAGAAAGTGTTCAAAAATCTAGCACTCGCGAGTCTACTAGTGGTACTACGCCGGCTTAATTTCACTTCACAATAGGTTATACTTTAGTGACTTGTTTATTCACTAGGAAATACTAGAGGTTATTATTGCCTACTAAACCTGCTAAACCTACTAAACTTCGGTGTAGAATTTCTGAAAACTAGTTCAAAATGGACGTAGTTTTTGCACTAGATGTGAATATTGGACCACGAGCGTAGCGAATAACACAACACATAGTGTACAAAAACACGTTATTTTGTATCGTGCCCCATACAAGATTTTTTGTAATTCAGTCATTACGGACAAAAACAACATAGTTTCATTTTCATTTAATTAATTTATATTATTATTATCAAAGGCATTTTTTTTCAATCGTGATATAAAAGTAACTATGGCAAAGCGTCAATGTCAGATATTTGCCAAAATATCCACTTTAATTTCGTTTGTGCAATTTGGCACTCAAAAATGAGTGAATCTGAAGAGTTTCTGCCTTCCGACGTTGAAGGAGCTGCAAAAAGAATAGTAGCAAATATGCTGCCAACTAATTCCAAGGTAGTATATTGAACGGCTTACACGAATTCCCAAAAGTGGTGCGAAGCGAAGAAAACAAATATTGAAAAAAAGGGTATCAGAAAAGGTCCTTCTCGTTTATTTCTCATACAAATCAAAAGTATTCAAGCCTTCTCCGATGTGGAGCCACTATTCAATGTTACGCACAACAATATCCGTTAATAAAAATGTGGACATAAGCAAGTTTACCAACTTGATTGCTTTTTTGAAAAGGAACGCAGTAGGATATCGGCCAAAAAATCGAAAACTTTCGGTAAGGAAGATTTTAGCAAATTTTTGATAGAAGCAAATGATCACGATTTTTTAGGCTTGAAGATCATTTTTATAGTTGGAATAGCAGGAGGTTGTCGGAAAAATGAACTCGTACATATGCGTATCGAAGACGTTAGTGCCGGCGGTTCTTTTATCAAAATAAATATCGTAGATACAAAAAGAAAAATTGCAAGATTGTTTACAATAGCCGAAGGTGATATACCTGGAATTAATCGCATTGTAGTTGGTTAAAAGTATATTCAAATGCGGCCAAATCATGGATTCTTGGATATAGGAAAGGAAAATGTATTATCCAACCAGTTGGGATCAACACGTTTTCTGATATCCCAAAAAGAATTGCCACTTTTCTTGGCTTGCAAAATCCCGAATTATATACTAACCATGCTTTCCGGAGATCTTCCGCAACATTAGTATCGGATGATGGCGCTGATTGATAAACGCTGAAAAGGCATGGCGGATGGAAGTTCAATGCCGTTACTGAAAAGTATATTGAAGAATCTGTTGGAAACAAAAGAAAAACGGCTGTGAATCGTCAAATATTGCAACTGTTATACAAAAGTATATCGACAAGCATATAACAATCGATGCCTATGTGTCTCAGATTGTTAATAATGAGGAGGATGAGGCATCATCTCGAATTTTTGCAATGCCCCAGTGGCTCCAGGAATTTCTGGTCGGTAGCTAAGGCAGTAAGTAATTTACAAAAACGTCTCTCCCACGTTTGACAGACGAACGTGGCATCACGGCGACTACAGCGCAGGAAAAAAGCAAACATGCTCGCCAAAATGTTTTCATCGCACTCTACCTTAGACATCCCCCAAAGCAAGGCTCTTCCCACCATATCGAACATCAACACTACCATGGCAGAAGTCACGTTTCATCATCGTGATATTCGTAAAATCCTTAAAGAACTGGATACGCAGAAGGCATCAGGACCGGACGGAATACCTGTCATCGTGTTAAAGAATTCCGCCAACAAACTAAGACCCGGTTTTTCCAGACTTTTTTCTCCGTCTTGTCGAAAAGGGATTTACCCATCTTCTTGGAAAGTCGCTCGAGTGCAACCTGTTTCAAAAAAAGGCAAAAGAACCACGCCTTCAACTATCGCCCAATTGCCTTGCTTCCCATATTCTTCAAAGTACCTAATGGAACGTGTAGTCAATCAGCAACTACTCAAGTACCTCGAGAACAACAGAATCTTCTTCAGAATGTGCCTATCCGTTTCGGATGTTGGCGATAAGCAAAGCAATTTGAACCTTACTGACTGCTGTTCTAAACAGTCCTCGTGTTGACAGAAAAAACCAAGTTCTAAGCTTTTTCAACCATGAGATTCTGCGCCTTCCAGGTCCTCTTCTGCCAGAAACCATTCCCTGGAGTATCAACTGAAGCAGACCATATCATTTTTGGTTTCTCATAATGTGTCCCAAATATTCTAACTTTCTTGTTTTAATTATCTCTATTATTTTGGGCTCTTTTTGAAGCATTTCCAGAACTAACTTGGCGGAAACGTGATCAACCCAGAAAATTCTAAGAATCCTTCTGTATAGCCACATGTCAAATGCTTCAATTTTCCTTATGGATGCTTCTGTCAACGTCCAAGACTCCGTACCATACAGAAGCATAGACCAGACATAACATTAAAGCAGTCTTAGTTTGGAGTGTGAATTAAGATCTCTGCCCTTAAATAAATTCCCCATTTTAACAAAAGTGGCTCTTACTTTTTCTATGCGGCACTCTACTCCTACAGAGTGATCCCATTGCTCATTAATTGTAGTACCTAAATATGTTATAGTATGTTACGTTTACTAATTACCATAAACTTGGTTTTCTTGACATTAAGAGATAATCTGTACTCTGAGCTAGCGTCAACGACACGATTCATTAATTCCTGGAGACCCTGCAGAGAAATAGGGAACACAACGGTATCATCCGCGTAACGTATTTTGTTTAGTCTCTCTCCATTAATCAATACTCGAGCGTCCGTATCCTCTAGTGCTGTGTTAAATATATGCTCCGAGTACAGGTTAAACTGAGTAGGAGATAAAACACATCCCTGTCTAACACCGCGTCTTATATTTATATCCTCTGAGTAATCACCCTCCACTCTGATACTTGCTGTTTGTTGCCAATATAGATTTATTATAAGGCGTAGGTCCTTCTCGTCAATGACGGTTTTTCTTACAACCTCCATCATTTAATTGTGTTGGACTTTATCGAATGCTTTCTGATAATCTATCAGACAGACGTACACGTCACACCCAACATCCCTACAACGCTGGAACAGAACCTGAATTGCAAATAAAGCCTCTCTGGTTGTGTATTTGACCTGGAGAAAGTTCAAACTTGGGGCCATAGAAATTTGGTCAAGGTCAATGCAGCAAAGACCCAAGCAGCCATGTTTACCAAGAGGGCCAATACGACGGGACCTGTCATCATTATGGCAGGATCGACCATTCCTTCATCCTCGTCAATCGAACTACTGGGTACCTCGGTCAACAGCAATATGTCCTGGCATGACCACGTTACTAACATCGCAAAATCAGCCTCCCAGAAGCTTGATGCGCTATTTCGCAACAAAAACTGTATACACCGCAGCAGTTGCTCTTGCTCTACAAAGCGCAAATAAGACCGTGCTTAAAATATTGCTCATACATCTGGGGTGCCGCCCCAAAGCACACTGTAATGCTGTTTGATTCCATTCAGAAGAGAGCTGTGCGTCCCATCGGCGACCCGGAGTTAACCCGGAATCTGGAAAGTCTGGAACACCGCAGACATGTGGCCGAGATGTCTCTGTTTTATAGATACTTTCATGGCATATGTTCCAGGATTTGGCCCACCTCATCCCGCCGCTGGGAACGCCTGTCAGACAGTCACGACAGATGGCAAGAGCGCACCAGAACAGCGCGCCTAGAACATCGCTTTACAAGAACTCCTTTGTCTGGCGCACTGCTTCACTGTGGAATTCACTACCAGGACATCTTTCTCCCCCTAATTACAACCAACAACTATTCAAGAACCGTGTCAATCAACATCTTCGAACACACACCGCTCGTCGCACACACACTAAAGATCTCCCTTTAGTGTGTATGCCACTGCCATATTCATCATCATATTAGTCATCGCTATTAAGTGCTGTCGCATATTTCAAAAATGTGTTAATGCCTTTTCTGAAAAGAAAACTAACCCAATGAAACCTTGCTAGAACCGATAAATGGCCCGATCTAAACACACAATGCCGTAAAATGGAGATATGAAAGATACAGTTCTCTACACTAAACTCTACTTACCACTTGTGTGAACATTAATAAGCATTAATTGTTTTAAGACTTTAAGACGACCTTTACACGCCGTAATAACTTCCTGAGTTTGCCCTCTGAAGTTTTCCGAGAGCTGATACTTTTTGATTCAGTTAAGTAAGCAGATCAGTGAATATACAGAGTAAGCCACAGTTTTAGCTTTTTATGTTTGCATAATAACGGCCTGAGAAAGTTCAGCCCCAAAATATTTGAAGAAAATACTGTAAACAGTGATAGTTCATTACCAGTTTTACTGAAAATCAACAATTTTCTGCCAACAGTAGGGTTAATACCCTTATTAACGTTGCTACCAGCTAAAAATAAATCAGTATATATCCACCATTTTTTGCTTTCGAACCACCCCTGCGAAGCTAAACTTTATTATGTTTGCGTTATGCACTACATTAAAAAAGACAAAAAATTAATTAACTTAAGCGATGTGGTTACACGGGTGTTTTTCATTATTTCACCCTTGTGGATTTGAATTACTAGGGCGTAGAAGGGTGAGTGACCACTCGAGGCGATAACGTGGATTAAAATGAAACTGAAATACTGTTATATGTCAGCTGTCCAGTTAGGAGTTAAATTTTGTTTAAGTAGCAATGTCTTTTATACAGGGTTATCGTTTAAGTATATTTTGCACTTTACAGCTCTAACCATTGAAGATAATAAAATAATTTGAATGCAAAAGTTAGGTAGGATTTTTCGTTTATTATCTTTTGAGAATATCTAATTTAAAAAAAAAGTATTAAAAAACACAGTTTATATATTTTTAAATGAAACTTTTCGTATGTCATTAGCTTATACAATAATAATTACTTCCTGAGTTCAAAAATGTTTCACATGTTCGTATTTGGACCAGCCGTTTTCAGCATATTTAAAAGCCTAAACTTCAAACAATTTCAAAATAAAAATTGTGTGAGCTACTATGACAGAATAAACGCAGCATAAAGGAAGCTTGTCGATTTAACTAAGGAAAAATGCTACAACTTTTGTATTTTCAATAGTTATAGGCGGATGTAAAAGTATAAACGAAAACCCCGTACATATTTGTATTGTGCCGCGCTATGTTTTGATACGTCTTCTTCTTCTTCTTCTTCTTCTTCTTCTTCTTCTTCTTCTTCTTC
>MU186204.1:33842-71632 GCA_016904865.1 Pissodes strobi | reverse complement strand
TTCTTCTTCTTCTTCTTCTTCTTCTTCTTCTTCTTCTTCTTCTTCTTGAAATAGGTTTTCAGCCTGTTTTCCAGCTTTAAGGAGTTCCTTGCGAAGTCGAAATCCAGCTACCTATCCCTCCACCTCTTTGGTGGTCTGCCTGGCGGTCTTCTAGAGTGTGGTTTTCCGTCTCTCGCAATTTTAGCAATTCTATTGTCTTCCATTTTGTTGATGTGTTGGTTCCACTCTCGCCGTCTCTGCCTCGTGCATCTTACAATGTCCTATATGTCGTACATTCGTCTTATTTCTTGGTTGGGTATTCTGTCACGTAGCGTGTGTCCCGTGATACTTCGGAGCGTTCTCATCTCTGCCGTTCGGGTTATGCTCTTGGTTCTGCTGGTGTCTGCCCTGGTTTCTGCGGCATATGTGATTATTGGCCTCACGCATGATTTATATATTCTGGTCTTAGTTTCTATTTTTAGGAACTTGTTTTTCCATATACTGTCTTTCAAACATCCGGCTATTCTAGAGGCCTTATCTATTTGATTCTTTACTTCAGATCTCCTGTCTTGATGGGCAGTTATTTCTACCCCTAAGTATCTGAAGGACATCACCTGTTCTACTATTTCGTCGTTAACAGCTAGTTTGCATCTTCTGGGCTCTTTTCCTACAACTTGTGATTTTGTCTTCTTTATCGCAATCGATATATTGTAGCGTTTTGCTGTCAGGTAAAATTAATGAAGTAGTCTCTGTAGTTCATCTTCGTTTTCTGTTATAATTACTGCGTCATCTGCGTAGCACAGTATTGTTATTTCTCCTTTGCTAGTTCTGTAACTATGCCCCGCGTTTTTAACGTCTTTTATTATTTCATTCATAATTAGGTTGAAGAGTAGAGGGCTGAGAGTCTCCCTCTCTTATTCCTGTGGATATGGGCACTTCTTGGGTCAAGCTGTTGTTCACAAGTATTCTGGTCGTTGTATTGATATTCATGTTTCCAATAGTTCTAACTATTTCTTCCGGAATGTTGCCCTGTCTCAATATGGTTGGGATGTCATTCGGCCTCACTCGATCAAATGCTTTGCTTAGATCTATGAAGCACATATACGCCGGTTTCTCGTATTCGATTGATTTCTCGACTATTTGTTAAATGATGAATATGGCGTCTGCGATAGACCTGTTGTTCCTGAAGCCCATATGAGTATATATTCTGAGATGATACCGGATACCGCATATGATTTTCGTGAATAGTTTCATCACGTCGGCACTTAGGAGAGTTATTCCTCTGTAGTTTCCTGGTTGTTTTTATCGCCTTTTTTGAAGATAGGTATAGTGATACTTTCCTTCCAGTCGGTTGGTATAGTTGCTTCATTTAAGATCTTCTGGTAAAGACTGGCTAGTTTTCGCTCAGTGGGTTACCTCCGTACTTTATCAGTTCGTTGTTCAATTCGTCTATCCCTGGGGTTTTCCTGTTTTTAGTTCCTTGGTATGCTGTTACATATTCGTTGACTTCGCGTTTCCTTCGTCTTATCAATCCCCATATCTTCTTTTGGCTGCCGTAGAGGTCATGTTCCATATCCGCAGTGAAGGTTTCCCAGTATTCGGTCTTTATTCGTCGTATTTCTGCTTGCACTCTGTTCCTTATTTCCTTGTATCGTATCCACTCTTCCGGTGTTCTGTTATTTAAGTACCTCAGGTAGGTTTCTCGTTTTTCTCTTGCCATTTGTTTTACTTCCGACGTGAACCATGGTGTGTTATGTTTATTTGAGTTTTTGTTTATCCTCCTTTTGCCTAGTGCTTCATTGGCGGCAGCCTCGATGTGTAATTTGACTTTTTCCCAACTGGCTTCCACGTCGTCCTGGTCCAGGATTGGCTGTTCTCTGATCTTTTGGGTCAGTCTTTTTTCGTATAAGTCCTTCACGGTGAGATCATTGATTCGATGTTCAGTTTGTCTACGTAGATAGGTGGTGCCTTCTTTTTTAATTGTGTTGTTAGTCGTAGTTTTGCCATGACTAATTGGTGGTCCGATCCAATGTTCGCTGATGTTAGGGTGCGTAAGTCGATTATTTGAGACGGGTGTACCGCTCTATTTGAGATTATATAGTCGATCATGGACGAGTGTCCTTGTGTGTTGGACCAGGTTATCTTGTGTTGAGGCTTGTGATTGAAGTATGTATTATTTATTCTCATGTCGCTCTGTGCGCAAAAGTGGCAGAATTTCTCCGCTGTTGTTTGTTGTTTTATGCCATCAACGATTGAGTTTCCAATTCTGGCATTCAGATCCCCCATAATCAGGATTTTTTCCTCATTGCGTATTTTATCGATTTCATCCTACACGTGCTCGTAGAAGGTGTCAATTTCCTCTTCGCTTTTGTTGCAGTCGGGGGCGTAGGCGCTGATGAGATGTATTTTGTCCTTGCCGATATCTAGAACAACTCTGAGTATTCTCGCATTGACTTAGAATGTATCTTCTATATCTGTGTAAATTGATTACTAATTAGCAGGCCTACACCAGCTGTGGCTCGTTTGTGTGTCTCGTTTCCACAGTATTTGAGTATGTATCCTTTATATGTAAGACCACTTTTCCCTCTGCGTTTGGTTTCGGATAATGCACATATATTGTAACGGAATATAAGTTATCATATATCAGTCTATTCCGCTCCACTAAATTCTATCTATTTATCAATGGTTTTCGATGTTCGGTATATTACTCGCCAGTGACATCTATCTGTGAATGGATATATTTCGCACAATTACTATAGAAGAACAGGTACGCTGATTTATATCCATAGTTAGCGGATTTGTGTCATTGTAGGTTTCTATATGGAGTGAGTGACATCTGCTCAGAAACGGGCTTATCTCGTATAGTTGGTAATTGAAGGTCATAGCACGTTGTTCAATACCTGTAATTTAAGCATGTAATCTGCAATAGATTGCTACATTTAGCGTATGCTGAGTGTTTCCTTAGTTTGACGCCGGGTTTCCTACAACGGTTGTCACATGATTTAAATTGCCCAATAACATAACATAACATAACATTTATTTCTTTTAACATTTACATATTTGAATCACTTAGCCTAGGTTAAGCATGCCAAGTATAATGTATATATAAATACTAATACAACAACTGTTGTTTTGCATGGTGCTGTTGCTGCAGCACCGTAGCCAACAGTTGGGCACCCGTAGGGGGCTGGTTTTAAGCCTACTTAATTCTAGGGTTAGTGGTACTGCATATTGTGCGATCTTTACTTGGGCAACCCCGTCAAAGTCATTGCCAGTGTCGTGATTAGCAATAGCTAGAGAAAATGTTGTACATTCTTAAGTATGTAACTATATTACCTGGCGTTTATGCAGGGAAAACTATGTAAAAACCCTGCTTAAATGCTCTATTGGAGCAGTCGATCAGAATTTAAAATGACGAATACACTGTACAACATTTACTATATCTAACAGAGAGTATATACATGTTGAGGACTTATCAAGTCGATTCCTGTATGGATGTAATGATATCAAGGCATATGGGTCAAGTCCCGCGGTATCAGCTGCGGAGACATGGACGCTCCCGTAGGCAGAAATCAAGTGAGCTAAATGCGGCGGTGTTTGCGCATTTATGGTACGAAAAAGTCTTCAAGCAAGCCACGCCCCCATGTTCGAACACGGGTAGCTGGCTGGTGGGCCGCGGCTTACCCGCGGTAGTTATGACTTTTTAGTTATTAAAAATGTGCTTTTAAAAGTGTAATAGCGATGAGTCTAAGGATGTTTTAAGGACTTTATTATATTCCTGAAGGATTTAGGGTATCACGGGGGCATAAGTTGTTTGTAAAACAGCGTTATTTCCCGATATATGGTGCCGTAAGTGGTGCGGCGTTCGGGGTTATACCTGGTATCGGCGATGTTTGCTGTTAAGGTTGATCCCCGGATCTGCCTTTCGAAGAACCTACATGCGTGGTTATCGATATATTCATCGACGGTTTCGATTCTAGCCCACGCATGCAGGTCTTCCGTTCGGACACGATCCCTTAGGGATAGGGAAAATGCTGCCCTTAAGTATTGATTTTGTATTACTTGCAGCTTATTTTTGTGGCATTTTGCCACCGAACACCACACCGGGGCACCATACATCAGGGCTGGTCTCACTACTGCTTGGTATAGTATGAGTTTATTTACAGGGCTCAAATACGACCTTCCTGCAATCAGGAGGCTCAATCCCTTTTTTATGCCCTCATTCTTCCCTACGACAGTTTCTATATGTTTGCTAAAGTTTAATTTCGAATCGATAGTTAGCCCAAGATATTTGACTTTATTTTTTGGAAGAATGGCTGTATTGCCTAATATTAGGGGGGTAACGTCAATGTTCTTCTTCCTGCGGGAAATTATAATCAGTTCCGTTTTGTTAGGATTGAGGTTGATCTTCCACCTCATGTAATATGGAACCAGGATGTCCATATGCTCATTAATACTTGATTTTGCTACTTCAGCTATAGGATTCCGGGAATAGATCGCTGTATCGTCAGCGAACAGGGCTTTACGGGTATCAGGATGAGACGGGATATCTGCTATATAAAGATTGAACAGTAGCGGCGACAATACAGTACCCTGTGGCACCCCTGCTAACAGTCTTCTGCTACCAGAGGTTTGATTGCCAATTCTGATTGAGAAGGTACGTCCGGCAAGATATGACTCAATGAGCGCTACTACATACAGCGGCATGCTGTAATTTGCCAGCAGTTTATAGAGCAGCCCATCGTGCCATACCCTGTCAAACGCCTTCTCAATGTCCAGCAATAGGAGAGCAGTAGACTGCCCATTGTTGAACCCCTCATAAACATCGGTGGCTAACTTCGCTGCCAGCATGATAGTGCCATGCTGGCCTCGAAAGCCAAATTGCTCGGAAGGTATGATGTTTAGTTGTTCAACCACCCTGTTTAGCCTTGGCAAGATAAGCCTCTCGGCTACCTTCCCAAGGGTACTTAGCAGGGATATAGGTCTGTATGAAGAAGTCAGTGATGGGTCTTTACCCGGTTTAGGGAAATGTATGACGCACGCTACTTTCCATGGTTGAGGGACATGTTGCAGCCGGATTACCGCGTTAATAATATGCATATAACGGATGAGTGTTTTCTTGGGAAAATTTTTAAGGATTATATTTGGAATATTATCCAAGCCGGGCGCTTTGTTTCTCGGAAGATGACAGAGTGCTTTGCGGAGTTCCGCCGGTGTGATTCTCATTTTATCAAGCACCAACGGAGGGATAGGATATTTATGTTGTCTAAACATATTTACGGCTTGACTGTAGCGTCCTTGTTCCGGCAGGGTGTCAGGAGCCTCGCTGTAGACGTTCTCCAGGTAGTCCGCGAAGGTTTCCGCTTTTCTTCTGTCGTTCATAATATCGTGACCCCTGTGCTTAATGACAGGAATTTGCGTATAACCTCCACGGACTCGCCTGGCCAACTTCCACAGCGAGCCATTCTCCCTGCTCACGCTATTTATGTATGCGAGCCATGTTTGGTCGCGATGCTCCCGGATTTTAACCCTTATTTCCTCCGTTAATGCGTTGATGTGAGCGGATCCCATTTGTGTCCGGTTTCTCTGCCATCTACGTCGAAAGCGGTTTCTGTATGTGATGAGTTCAAGGATTGGGTCGGGAAGGGTTTCTGTCCTAGGGCGTGTCGCCACCCTAGGGCACATAGCATCTCGGATGCGCTGGATATTTGATGTTAGAGTTGCGACCTCTCGCTCGAGATCCGGGACAGTGACTAGTTGCTCAGGGATGATAGTTACTTCGCTAAGCCTAGCTCGGAACTCTCGCCAATCAATATTCTTGTACGAAACGACGGTGTCGTTTGGCAATACAGGGACCCTGCAGTACAATCCAATTTTGATTGGCAAATGATCCGAGTTTAAAGCATTGATTTCCTGAAGTTGCATTGTTCTAATCGCTCCCCGGGAAATAGCAATGTCCAGGAATGAGCCACTACGTAGATAGGTAGGATTTGGACTTCTGTGATGGGACATCTCCAGATTGTTCTCGATTATCCTCTTAAATAATCTACCCCTGCTGTTAGTTACGCCGCCCCATTCGGCATGCGTGGCATTCAAGTCCCCTATCAGCAGGGATACTCTATTTTGCGGTAATAAAGCAAAGAGGTCAGGTGCAGTGAGGCGGAGACCCGGGGGCGCGTAACCGCCACAAATACGTAGACCGCTCTCTGTCTCGATACAAACGTGTTCTATTTGAGATCTGAGGTTTGGACACCTTTTATAGCAGAGCGACCTATGTACGAGGCAGGCCACGCCTCCCCCGTTTCGATCAGGCCTATCAGAACGCTCGACGTTATAGTTCCTAATCTTGAACGAGAAGTTAGGAACTAAACGTGTTTCAACGAGGAAAACAATCTGAAAATTGGTTGAATGCATAAAATTACGGAATTCACCCAGTTTAGACCTGATTCCATTACAGTTCCAACTAGCGATGTATAGCATTTATACATCGAAACGGTTATATTCGTATGAAAAGAATCGTATCGAGGCTTGTATGATAGAGGCCTTATCGCCTCGACACTCTTCGAGTAAATTAGCATAAAAATCAAGGGCCTGAAATAGCTGTTCAAGATTGACCAGGTTATTAATTTTGTTTACTACATTATTTAAATCGGCCATTACATTTGTGATATTCATATTACGATTTGTATTATTTGGGTTTGCACGAGCAGTACCACTAACCTGTTTTACATTAGGGATGTTAGGATGCTGCTGGTTGTCTCGGCTGTTGGTTTGACGGGTGGCTCTCAGGGGTGGGAATTGGCGTTGGAAGTCCTCTTCTGATCGGTGGCCATTGCTTAGGCCTTGTCCCCGTGGGCCGTCAGCTTGGCTCATCAATTCCGCTTGCTTCCAAGCGGGGTTTGCTGGAGGTGGTGCCGGTTTATATGTTTGTTTGGCAGGTTTGCCCTTAGATCCCGTAGTTTGGATAATGTTGAGTTTATATACGTAAACCGGACATTCCTCATCTATTGACCGATGAGGTCCGCCACAGTTTACGCACTTCACAAAGTCCTGGATGCACTGTATAATATCGTGATGGCCAGCACATTTTGAGCACGCTGCCTTTCTGCTACAATAAGATTTAGCATGCCCGAACTGCTGACAATTCTTACATTGCAGTACGGGCTTATTGGAACGGCGTGCCTCCCAGCTGATTCGGACGCACATTAAAGTTTTCACTTCTTGGTTGAGCCTGCGGATTGTATAATCTGTTCCCAGGATGATGAGATACATAGGGGTGCGGGTTTTGCGCATTTCGTATATGTTCCTCGGTCGAATGTTGTATTCATCGCCCAAGGCTTCGCTTATATCTTGAGGTTTGATATTCCCATCAAGGCCTCGTAGTACAAAAGCTCGGGATCTCTCCTAAATTGCCCAATGAGAGCATCGGAAGTCAGAATAGGTAGAACGTACAAAATTTTGAAGGGGAGGTCGTCTCATCTTGATGGTAACGGTCGAACCGGTAAGTGCTGATAATTTCATCTTTCAATATTTTATCCATCTTGCATACATTTCGCTAAATTTTCTATATTTTAAATACAGAATTGGTAATCGTTTCTGATTCGATTAATTATATTTCGCCAAAGTAAGAATTCCGCACTTTTCTATTACACTTTCGAGTGATTGACGATTTTGGTTTGAGTACCGATTTTTTGGTGGATAATTGCGTATCTTATTGGTCAAATTCGTGTAATTTGATATAAACCTAATCCAAATTTATAGAGAATGAAATTATTTCATCGTTTAACGGTCACACATATTATTTTACGTATTTTCATTTAGATTGAACAGTTATATTTGGGAGATTTTCAGATCGGATTTTATCTGTTCCTGTAAAAGTAGTTAATTGAAACTGTAGTAGAATTTCTCTGGATTTTCCCTCATAGTATTGTTGGTTATAGTATTTTTTCCTTTCAGGCTTATTTCATCAATATTTCAGTTTATTTGTAACGTCAAACATTTACCGACATTAATTTACATATATGAGAGGTTTAAGTACACGTGTGTAAATTTACCTGGTTTATTTTCCTTATCTTTTATCTAGAGATAGTGATAATCTTATCTTTATCTTTTATTAGTTGAGACGTAATTTGGGTTCAATTATTGTTAATGTGCCAAGGGCCATATACAGGGTGCTACAACTTCGTTTCTTTGTATGGGTATCTCGAAAACCGTAAGAGATACGAGGTCGGTTAAATTGGGGCAAAGTTGCGCAATTTAAGGGTGATTGACAGGCCGTCGAGAAATTTAGAAAATTTCGTCTACTTCCGGAGATATCCGCAAAAATCCGAAAATCATCTATTTTATTTTTATTTTTTCCTGCCTTTGTTTGAAGAGATAAAGTAAAATAAATGTCACAATCTTATTGCCACTTTTTCTCCTCTATAAGCTGGCGGTTATCAAATTTTAAATCCGACGTTTCGCTTTCGGGCCCCCTTTATCAACTTCATTTTTTTAAATACGGACCTGGAATTTTTATCTAAATTTTAAAAAGCCTTTGGTCTCCTAAAACCAACGATTTTTTTTTTCATTTTCCTTCTCATATCCGTGTCTGTAGCTGTGTTTTAATATGATATTTGACAATAACTAAGAAAATCGACTTTAAAGTTGGATCCATTTTCAAGCTGGTCAAGATTGTAAATATTAGCAGAATATAGACAGAGCAAAGAAGCGTTTTAAAGAGTTTCAGACGAAAATATTGCAGATACGATAGTTGAATGCTATATTTTAAGATTGTCCATAAAAGTTTAAGCCTTTGCTAATTAATACTATATCTTGCCACCTGCAAGTTATGAAAAGAAGGTGTAAAATTAACTTTTTTATGACCTACCATTGAGATTAAAGAGATAGTATCTTTAAGTTTACTGCAGTAATATACAACATATCTACAATAATTAAGGAACAGGTCTTACGTATAGAATTTGTATGCAACGAAGAGGCGGCTCCCGCCAGAGGCACAGGTGTAGGTACGCTCGAAAAGATTCTAAATAATCGATTTATGTCCTCTCTGTTCAAAAATCCTCCAAAGCTTATTTTCGATTTTTGTACCGCCAGAAGATTTCGATTTGTTTTATATGGCCAACGATAACCGTCATCATCTTACTATTACGGGCGAAAAGAAAATAAAGCCTCGGCCTCTTGACCTCTGCGGTTCAAGTGTAAATTGACACAGAAGCTGAAAAAAAGCTAAAAAGGGTTCGAGGGAAAATATCTCCTTGTTTTTGAAAGAAGAAATCTAAAATAGAAAATGTGTAACTACAAACTTAAAACGTTCAGAACAGCTAACAGTTTGTGCAGTCTGTCAAGTTTTAAATTTAATAAATCCATTGAATCTCATATAATGGGCCTTATTCTGTTAGAAGTTGGTTGTCTACTAAATATCGTACATTAAACTAACAAGCCATAGAAAGAGAAACATGCTTCATTTTCATAAATACACATGGCCATCTATTATTAGAAACATAAAAACCTATCCAGGAGCATATGTTCAATCGGATCATAAGCCGTTGATAGGAAGAATGGAAACCAGGCTGAAGAGAGTAGAGAAAAAACATGTAGGAAGATATGATTTCAGAAGACTAAAAGACACAACCACAAACAAGTTGGTAAGGAGTGAACTTGTGACAGAGACTGAAGAGCAGGAAAACGATGGAGATGTAGAAAAAGATCTTAAAATGCTTCAAGAAAGTATACATAAAGTCAAAGAAAATTACTTAAAAGCCTGGCAAACAGACGAAGAAATCTTGGATGACAGACGAGATCCTGGAACTGATGGAAAAAAGGAGATTGTTTAAAGGTAAAACGAGAGAATACATGAACATACAGAGAGAAATAAGGGCGAAAATAAGAACAGCTAAAGAAAATGAGAATCTGGAAAAATGTGTGGAAATCGAAGAATGCCAGGCCAAATTTGATAGATTTAATCTGCACAAGAAGGTGAAGGAAATGGCGGGAACAGTTAAAAGAAGAACAGTTTAAGTACTTAAGGATAACCAAGGCCGAGTTATAGTAAAGAAGGCGGAAATTAAGCAAACCTGGGAAGAGTACATTAAACAACTGTTTGATGACGTGAGAACGGTGCCACCTAATATAAAACAGATGGTCCCCCAATCTTAGAAGAAGTACAGGCAGCTTTGAAAAATGCTAAAGATCAAAAGGCTTTGGGTCCCGATGGAATTCCAGCTGAGATATTAAACTTGATCGAGGGGAAGAATCTAGGGTGGCTTGCAAGAGTGTTCAATGTGATCTATGATACGGGCGTCACACCCACGGCATGGCTGAAATCCCCAAAAAGCCTAATGCTAGGAAATGTAGCGAGTTTCGTACAATTAGCTTGATGAGCCATCTACTGAAGATAATTCACAGTAGAATATTTAAATTATGTGAGGAACAGATATCTGAGACCCAATTCGGCCTTAGAAGTGCTGTAGGGACTAGAGAGGCTCTATTATCGATCCAGGTGTTGTTTCAGCGATGCAGGGATGTAAACTGCGATGTATACGCATGTTTCGTGGATTACAGGGAGGCGTTTGATCAAGTGCGACACACGAAAATGATGGAAGTTCTGCAAAAAGCTGGCCTGGATGGGAAGGACCTCAAAATCATCAGAAATCTCTATTGGAATCAGAGGGCTTGTGTCAGGGTAGACAGAGAGACAATGGAAGAGATACAATATTACGTGGTGTAAGGCAGGGATGCATACTGTCTCCTGTAATTTTCAATCTGTACTCGGAATACATGTTCCGAGAAGCCTGGCAAGATATCGAAGCTGAAATCCTGTTAAATGGAGAACGATTGAATAACATAAGGTATACAGATGATACCGTTATTTTTCCAGACAACCTAGCTTCCTTACAACTCCTAATGGACAGTGTTACATCATACAGTCGACAATATGGTTTGAAAATAAACACCAACAAAACAAAGTTCGTGATAATCAGTAAAATCCAAAACACCCGCGGTATTTTATTGGTAGACGAAACTCCTTTAGAAAAAGTCAACAAATACACATACATGGGCACGAACGTAAATGATAACTGGGGCCATTCTGTGGAGATCAGAACGCGTATTGAAAAAGAAAGAACAGCATTTATCAGGATGAAAAAAGTCTTTACCAGCCACGACTTACAGCTGTCAACGAAAATTCGCCTATTGCGATGCTACGTTTTTTCGACCCTTTTTTAGAGGCCTCTTCCAAAAAACTTGAGGCATTTGAAATGTCGCTGTACCGAATAATCCAACGAATACTTTGGACAGAGAGAATAATCAATACGGAAGTGCTGAGAAGGATGGGAAAGGAAAAACAAGTCCTGAATACAGTTAAGACTGGAAAGCTACAATATCTGGGACATATAATGCGCAATGCAATGTCCAAATGTCCTTTTGCAGAAGATCATCCAAGGCAAGGTATATGGAGCTAGAGAAGTGGGCAGAAGGAGAATATCGTGGTTGAAAAATTTGAGAACGTGGTTCAACCAATCAACCACTCAGCTATTCCGCGCTGCTGTCAACAAAGTTCAAATAGCCAATATGATAGCCAACATCCGGAATGGATAGGCACTCTAAGAAGAAGATTAGATAGTATTCTACTTCGGTTATTGATAATTTGAAAAACTGCATGCGTATAGTTTTGGGATTTCCAATATCCAATATTGTCAAGAATAAAAAAATTGACAATGTCTCAGAGAAGAGTCGTGTCACGATTAGTACAATGACGGGGTCTTTTGGTTAGACTTAACGCTTTCCTCAATCTGCCACTGTATGTTTTACTCTTGATGACACGCCTTGCTTAGCGTGCAGGGGTATAACTTCGATAGTTCGGGGCCGAGTTACGTCGGGTAAGAAGAGATGAAAAAGAAAGCACGTTTAGTTATAACAATAACAATGTCTATTACTAATAAAACTTTAACAATGTCTATGGTAATGAGATTCTATTATACCCGATTACTAAGGCGCGCATGTGTTCTCGATTTGAGGTATGGTTTGTAATTGTTTATAGGTCCTTGGTTACTGTCTTATAATTATAGTTTTTCTTAAGAGTTGAGTTTTATTTAAGAGCACTAGAATATTTCACTAAACTATTTAACTGACTCTACTTAGACACTTGTCTTTCTCAGAACTCTGACAAACTTATCCTTGAATTGACTTTACTACGGTGATTGTGAAACCCCTAGACACAGCAGCCGTCAAGTGGCTAACCGGTACTAGGTGTGGGTAAGGAAAAGGAGTAGAACCTAAGGCAGCTGTCTAGCTAACCTTAGGGGCGGATAGAACCCGAAGGCAGCTGTCTAGCTAACCTGGGAGCTGGTTTTAGGTGAGACCAAAGTCTCATATTTATATTATATATATATATTTATATTATATTTATATTATAAAAACTGCTGACCATGGCTTGCTTAAGGTTGAAAATCGCTCCCGTTGATTGCTCGCGTTGTTTATAGTTTGCAATTAATGTTTATATAACAATCTCCAAGTTCAAGTTCAAGTTCAAACTTAGGACAGGGTGATATTTCTTTAGTAGCTTATGCATTTTAGTAGATTACACGTTCCCTTGCCCTCTAAAATGTTGGTCCCCAACGTTACCATGACCTCTATCGCTCAAAAAAGAAAGACCTCAATTCGAGAAAAACTTGTCGCATAATGCAATATAATATTACAGCTTATACAATATAAAATTCCATCAGTGGTCTTGTTACTTTCTGGATCCAGGCTGATCCTTAGTAACTCCCTCTAACCTCCACTGCAGTCTATATGTCTTAGCATTGCCATATCATTAAACTGTTTGAGGGTGTCACAAGTAAAGCCTGCAGGAGAGACTAGTATTGATATCCACTGGTGCTTGGTGCATGCAATAAAAAAGAAACATATTTTTATAAATTGTCATAGAAATCTCATAACACTAATTCTAGATTGTTTAACGAACAAGCAGTATGTAGAATTACACACTAAGTATTTTGCATATTTGAAATGTTTATTCTTTACCGTTGACTATTGGTCAATCAACGTTTAGACACAATTTATCAACTCTTTATAAAATACTGATATTTGTATTGTAATGATATCTTGCTTGCATCGAATAATTCAGCCTGCATGGGATGTGTCCACCCCATGAAAATATACATAAAAATGGTTACAATTCTACCAAATAGTTTATAGAACTTATTTAAAAAAAGTTGATTAATTATATCCTATTAAATCATTTAGTACATCTAACATTTTCTCACTTGAATACGGTCCTGTATATGCAAATACTGCTTTGTATTTTTAATATTAATAGCAGTTTATCTGACTCAGTTTTACGTGTTGACTTTTTATAGTCTCTTAGTCGACTTATTTAAGTTCGCTGACCATGTTTATATTTAAAAATGTCTATCTGTACACAATTTATCGATTTCCTTAAGTGCACGTTCTAGCACGTTCTAATATGTAACAGTAAAAATAAAAGGTATATTATACTTCACGCTAAAATATCTTCTTTCTTCTGGCTTGTCCCTCACTTCTTGGTGACTCCATTGCATTCTCTGGAAGCTGCAGCGAAAGTATCCATCTTAGCTTCGTGTTGCTTTGTTGAGTATCGATACGCTGGTTTTGCCCCATCTCTACTTGAGTGAGGATTCGCCGAGTATTTCTGCTGCTCGGACCAGGTTATAGTGCTTCGTTTTCGTTCCTTTGATTGGTACCCCTGATCCATGTCCAGTCGTCGATCTTGAACTGTCTGACCTCTGGTAAAAAATGCTGTCGTTGCTGTGATCGTCATTTCTTTCTACGCTGGCGTTGTAGCAACGCCTAGATCAAAAATTATATTAAACTTTGTTGATTTGATACAATGACGAAGATTTGTGTTGTATTTTGCACCTCTTGGTCGGTTTCTGTTTCTGCCGAATGCAGTTTTGCCATGTGACCGGAAATTTGCCTATCAAATATGAATTTTGGCAGATGTTGCGAAGCGAAAGGTGAGGGTTGAACGGACTATTAGACAATGAGAATAAATGCTAGAGCATAGAAAAACTCTAAACTAAGGGTGTTTGATGCATATGTTTGCATTTCTTGGAAACATTTCGCGTGGTTCCTTGACTGAGTTGAGGTTAGAGAAGGTTGTGGCCAGTGTCAAAAAGCCATTCGGCAATCTACTCAACTTTATGGAATTTGGGGCTCGAATATTGAAAAGAAAAGTTTTATCAACGTTATTTATTCCATTCCAAGCTGTATACTGCCAGTTTGACATGGAAGTAATTATGTGAAGATTAATTATTACTTTTTTAGGTTACGGAAGCATTGAATAGGAATATTAAGGAGTCCCTTGAACTTAATGGCTTATGTTCTGGCCGAACTATCATTGCTGCTGTGTCAACCTGTTCCAGTTTTCCCTTGTTTGCCCATGGAATTGTTTTTGTCGTAACTGCTGGATCCTCACGTCTGCTTGCTACAACTGTAGGTAAGTAGCTAGATTTTATTGTGATGATTGCCTAGCTTTAGTTTTATTCATGTTTATTGTCTCGTCTTACGGTCTTTTGATAATTATTTTCAGTTTCTGCCAGATATTGCGTGTCCTGCTGCTGCTGTCTTCATTGTTGTGTTATAATTTATCTCTGACTGCATATACCTCACAATATTTAGAGTTCTTTTGAAATTGTATTGCCCTTTTTTCAGCTTTTGTATTATATTTTTCTTAAGCATCTATTCGCTTTTTAGGTCTGGATTCTTGAAAAAACTTGGATACTTCTGTCGTGACCCATAACTGGATAGCTCTTCCACTGGTTCCTGAGTACTCGAGGGATTGCTGACGCCTGTGCACATATGTACCTTCTGCGAAGATTGAAACCAACTGGTAGATTGGTAAATTGATATGTGTTATTTACAGTTTATTATTTAATTCATCTTTCTGTTATATTTACATTGTTTCTCTATACACCTCTATTTATTCTTTTATTTCTAATTTCTTTATATTACATTCCTCAATCTTAGGTTTCCTTATTCTTTACTTAATCTGTACTTTATTCTATCTCTCCTTATTTATGACTAATTCATTAGATTTATTAAACTCATATTATATCTACAACTTTATATATTTCCTCAATTATTTCAACTTATGTATGCTTCTCAACAACTTTTCCTTAATTATTTCTCCAATTATTTCACCTTATGTATGCAACTCTTTTTTCATACTTTATGTAAACACTTTATTCTATGCATATCCATGCTTATGATTACGTGACTAGCTATATCATCTATGTATGCTTCTCCTTATCACATAAACATCTTCTGCTTATATATTTCTTCTCATTTTACATAAACAACTTTTGCTTATATAACATTTCACCCGGCAACCATGCCCTTTCTGAGCTTCTGCGTTACCAAATTCTTTGCTTAAATCTTCCGCAATGTCAGCCCGCTATTTTAGTCCGTACGCTCAACTTTCCGATGCCTAAATTCTTTGCTGAGACTTTCTCATTAAAATAATCTGTCGTTGCAGTCTTATTTAGGCCGGAGAACACTTTACTTTATAAACCTTCCTCGTATACACATTTTTATTCCTCCTGTATATACCCTTGATTCACAGTTTCAATTGCAACTCAGTTTTCCTGCTTTTCTCGATAACAATCTCCAAGTTCAAGTTGAAACTTAGGACAGGGTGATATTTCTTTAGTAGTTTATGCATTCTAATAGATTACAATATCTAATAATAGATGGAAAATACCATGGGTAGCTATGGAAGTTGAGTATTGTGATCTCTCTTTGACATATTAGGTTAAAGTACGATATCTAATAGACCACCAATTTAGACCAATATAGTAATATGTTTTTCAGATTGGTGGTCACTAAATTGGACTTTGTGTTAATTTCCACCCCAAAATCTGGATCGAAAGGATATTATAAACTTAAGATTCAAGTAGCTTAAAAGGTAATTATTTGCTACAAAAGGATGAATTCATCACAACAATACAGAACTATTTACGGAGCATAATCAAATTCAAAAAAAAAAACGTCCTCATATTAGACAGAAAGTCAGCTTTATGTCTAAACATTTAAAAATATATGAAATATTGTTTAATAAAAGTCAAATACCTAGGTGTCACTTTTCACCAAGGTATGACTTGTGGGTCGCATCTTAGCAAGGTCTCTCAGAAAGCAAAAATTGCACTGGGTAGTTGCAGGCGACTTTGCGGAAGAAACTGGAGGCTGAGACCCGAATTGAAACTCTGGTTGTACAACATGGTGGTAAGGCCCATGCTAACCTATGGCTCTATAGCCTGGGGCATAAAGGCCACGCAAACAGGTGCAATCAGGCAACTAGAAGGCGTACAAAGGCTGGTATGTTTGTGCGTCTCGGAGGCGATGAGAACAAGCCCAACTGCAGCACGGGAAGTCCTGCTAAATCTACATCCATTATATATCCTCATAGAGGGGAACGTAACACAGGCAGTAACCACATACAAAATCTATTTTTATACTCGATAGCACCCTCTAATATATATATTGTGTTTCTTGGTCTACATTATATGATTTGCGAATAATTGTTCTTTTTCGGAACACCGTAATATTGATACAAGAGCTTGATTTTTATTTAGGTTCGGAAAAAGCACCACCTGAGATCGGTTTCGACTTTCACAAGTCTCATCAGATCGGCTAGTGGGTACCTTTCCCGAACCTAACTTAAAATACAAGCTTCATGTCAATCAAAGTCGTTATAGATAAACGGTAAGATGTTAACTCGTACTCCCTCTGCAGTGTACTGCTAGAAGTTTTAAAAATCTGAAGAATGTTTCGTAGGCACACAGGTTAATCTGTAGCTGTCTGAAACTCAGATCAATTTAAGTGTTCCATAAATCTTAATTGGATCCTTGAAAATCGAGATACTAATTAATTTAATGAGTAGTTATTTTAAATTTAATTCTAAATAGGTATGATGATCTGGATAACCTGATGGCATTAAATAAAAATAAAGTGAAAATGTTAATTGGTAACTTTCTCTGTTATTTTAATTAAAGTTAACTGTAGCAGTTTATGCAGGACCATAAAAAAATCGCACATTTGTACTTATTATCTTGCATAAATTGGTAAAAAGTCGCTTTAATTGGAGCAAAGTATGAGTGTTCGTTAAGGCGGGTAATTAATACTAAATTTAGTATGAAGCGTGATTCAAATTTAAGCTGCATGTATTGATATAGCATATTTGTGAACAACAGGAAAACATTGTTAATCGAAATAGATGGAAGAAGACTTAAAATATATAAAAATGTGAACAGATAGATTAATATTTGATGAAACTTGGCTGAATAAAGGATAAGGATGGGCACACACACTAAAGGGAGAACCTATGGCGCTCGACGAGCGGTGTGTGTGCGAAGATGTTGATTGATACGGTTCTTGAATAGTTGTAGGTTGTAATTAGGGGGAAACAGATGTCCTGGGAGTGAGTTCCAAGCGTTGCCAGGGGCGAAATGAGGCGGGCCAAGTCCTGGGAACATCTACCGTGAAAGTATCTGTAAAACAGGGACATCTCGGCCACATGTCTGCGGTGTTCCAGACTATCCAGATTCCGGGTCAACTCCGGATCGCCGACGAGACGCACAGCTCTCTTCTGAATGGAATCCAGCAGCTTTGGGGGTGCTTAGGTGCGACACCCCAGATGTGTGAGCTATATACTTGCAAGAAGGCATCGACGTATCAATCCTCACAAGCTGATTTCTCTTGTTAAGATACGACTTTAACCATTCGAGAGGCACTCCTTTGAATCCGTAGTACTGCAATTTTTTAATTAAGATATTATGATTTACACAATCGAAAGCTTTAGAGAAATCACAGTAAATTGTTGCTGTAGAGTGATGGTTGTTCAGGTTGGAATATACATAGTTAAAGAGGCAAAACATAGCATCATTTGTGCATTTGTTGCTTTAAAATCGAAGCTTGGTCTATATCTCCTCCTTTATGCAAAGGAATTATTATTGCCGTCTTAAGACAGTTTGGAAAACTCCCATTTTGGAATGACTTGTTAATTAAAGTAGTAAGATGGTTTAATGTGCGTTCCGGCAGATTTGAGAAAATTTTCAGAGTAAGCCCACCAATCCCAGATGAGGATTTGCTTTTAATGTCTTTAATAATTGTACTGCGAAGCTCAGCAAATGCTACCGGCGTAAAGAAGAGACTGTGTAAACTCACATTAGAATTAGAGAGATATGAAAGTGGTTCATGAGAAGGAGTTATGGTGTTCATTAAATCTTTAGTCACATTTACAAAGTAATTGATTAGGTTCTCAGGTGAATTAGCGATTGTGCTAGACGAAAAAGTCTTATTCCTTCAGTCATTCACAATAGACCATGATTCTTTAGCAACGATACCGGATTTAGCCGGCCTCTCATTATAATAAATGTCCTTGGAAGCTTTTACAGTCTTATGATAGACTTTTCTGAAAGTTTCACGTAATCATGGAAGAAGACGCTGTCCGAATATTTTTTTAGGTGAGATAATGGGCGCATGTTCTTTGCAGATTGCGTAAGCCTCTGACCAGGGTTTATGTTGCTTTATTTTGATAGGCCTAAGAGGAAAGGATTTGAACGCCAGAGTAGATAAAGTTTTTATAAATCCAGAAAATTCCGTATCGACATCATCAGAGAGGACAACCCATTCAGTTGTGCTTGAAATGTAGATGGCACGACATAGTCTATAGTACTATAACTAGTTTTAGTTATTCTAGTTAGTGAGTTAAATGCATGATTATACCAAAAGAGTCTAAAATGGACCGAAGAGATTCTTGAGCAGCACACACACTGGAAAAGTCAACATTAAGGTTGACTTTCCATTCCAAAATTAATTTGCTTTTTAAAGGCAGGGTCTCAAGCAAGCTCAGTAATCTTTGACTGAATATATGCATGTCAGCGTCAGGTGTTCTGTAAATACAAACAAGATAGAGGTCATAAGCATTATGATAGACGATGAAAAATTCAAATACTTTCTCTGACAGTAAATTATCGAACTTAGTCACTGCCGAAAAGTCGTTGTTAGTAGACATTATCATAGTACCTCCATGAAATAAATTGCTTCTAATTTAGTTACTGTTCTATAATTTTTGACAAACAGAGGCTCATCAAGATTTAACCAATGTTCAGTTATGGCAATGATTTCTGGAAAATTAAGCTCTTCTAATAAAAGAAATAATTCATCTGTTTTGTGTCTTAAGGACTGAATATTAATAAGAAAAACACTAAGCTTGCCATCATCCAATTTTTCGGAGGATGCTTAATCCTCTGTTCGCGTCAATCTACCTAAAAATTCCTACCTCTAATCGGAAAACCAGTAGAAAAATAATTGCTGTGACTTTCCTTAACCTTCTGAAGGTGTGTAAAACCATTGACATTTTGAAAAGAAAATTTACTACCATTATTTTACCATACAAAACCACCTTAGAAGAAGTTTCGTGATTTATATTAGGATCGTCCTGTGTATGACATCACGTGCAAGGCGGCCGCTAATGGACCAGACGATCTTTCTGGGAAGGCATGTTACTTATACATTTTCCAATATAATATATCTCAAATGCTGTAAACTGAATATAAATTGATAAGGGTACATTTTTATCACTTTAACAATAATTATAATACAATAATTATCTCTTGTATGAAGTAAATAAACACGTATTTTTATTTTCCTCTTTTGATCTTGGTATGAAAGATCAGCCTTAATAACCGTCATCTTAATAAGTGAATGACCATTTCTTCGTTACTTTATTTGGTCAGGCCCAACCGAAGCAGGTAATTTTTTATGAAGATTCACTTGCCGGCGGGCGTCGCATCAAGTTCTGCTGGAAATGTATTTTTTTGGTAACTGGTGAAATTCACCTATATTTTATGGTAATATTTAATATATTATACATGTTCCATGTTACTTACAAAATCTACCATATGGTGACAACTTAAAAAATGAAATATCTCAATAGTCCAATTAGGCATGGTGATTACGATAGCCATTCTAAACTATATGTGTAGCCTCAGGCAGGGAAGTGTTAAATTCAATTAAGCCCTGATAAAAAAATTGCCGTTCGTGGGGAAACATACTAAGTCATATTCCGAACTTATGTCTAAGTCGGATGTGTAAGAGTGTAAGTCGTAACCAGGATAGGATGTGGTTCTGTAAGGGCTAATATGTGTGGTCTGTTTGCTTGTAGATGTTGGTATACCAAATTTATGTTTGTATTTAGGCCTATTATATTGCAGAAATCTATTCTAAATTGGTTCGGTATCTTTGCTGTCTGTGAAATGAAGGACTCCCAGGGCCACCCGGCGTCTGGAGATGCGAATGGCCGGGGAGTTTGCCTCCGGAATATTTCGATTCTGGAAGTAATATCATGTCCATATATTCCTACTGTGGAACCCGAAACCACCAGCGCGAAAGCAGAACGTGAATCGGATAAACCACTTAGCACTTCCCAGTTCTGGTGGGGTGGTCTTTCACCGGACGATGCGACTACGCTTATGCATCTAGATCTACCACCTAGGGCCGCTTCCACAGGAAGCATCGGCTGCAGACTCATTCCTTTAGTGGTCCCTAGTCTGACAAGGGTAAGAATGGGGTTGGTTGGGTCACTCCCCAGAGATCAGCTCCAGATTTTGTACTTTGGTGTTCTCCAGCTTGGAGGAGGACGAAGGGATTTGATGGGCCACAACCGTGGCAAACTTGGAATGGCGAGGGCGTTACTCCCCGTAATCAAACTGATCTCACCAGTTTGACGTTTCTGCCTGCTAATACAATGCCGCCCCTCTTGTCACAAACTGACATTGATCAGCTCCGGTGTTCTCCAGCCTGGGGGAGGACGATGGGATTTGATGGACCACCTGTGGACCAAACCCATCGAGAGCTACGGCAAATCACGTGAAGTGGCTTTAGACATATGCAAAGCATCTAATAGGGTATGGCATGACGTATTGTTAAGCAAATTGACATTGATGGGCATCTCTCGGAGGAATTTAAAATCAATGCCAGAGTTCCTCAAGGGCGTATATTATCTCCAACACTGTTCCTGCTCTATATTCATCTCTTAGACAGGACAATTCTATTTACATCTTTGCAGACGACAGCACTCTTATATTCTCATTCATGTCGCGGACTCCAGTGACCGCTGCTCGTTCCCAACGCGAGTGAGAAAATCAGATTGCTACCTTCAATGATATGAACGCCATCGTGGAATGGAGGTAAGAAAAATAATGTTCAGTTTTCAGTTTAACGCAGGAAAGATTCAAGTAGCTGTCTTCTCAAAAAAAGCAAACAACTTCTTCTTTATGTGCCATATCAGATTTATCCGACGTTGGCGGTCATCATAGCAAAGGCTTCTCGATCTTCTGCATTGTGGAAAAGTTGACCTGCATTTCGTATGTCTGCCCAGGCTCGGATGTTTCTCAGCCAAGACATCTGTTTTCGGCCCACACCCCGTCGACCATCTATTTTTCTCTTGAAGATGAGTTGTAGAATACGATATCGATCACCTCTCAATATATGACCCAAATAAGTAATTTTTCTACGTTTGATAGTCCCGAATAGTTCCCTATCCCTGTTGATTCTCCTCAGCACTTCTTCATTTGTAATATGTGCTGTCCACGGTATTTTTAACATTCGCCTATGTATCCACATTTCCAGCGCCTCTCTAACCCATACAACAGTACAGGCCAGACATAGCACTTGACAATCCTTTGACTAATTTCTAAATTTAGATGGTGGTTGCAAAGAAATTATTTCATCTTTAGAAAGGTTGTTTTGGCCATTGCAATTCTACGTCTTATTTCTTTGTCTGGATATAGTTGGTCTGTTATGATAGTTCCTAAGTATGTAAATTTATGGACCCTTTCAACCTCAACTCCATTCAACTCCAGTTTCGCATCTGGGTGAGGGTTACGACAACAGACCAAAAATTTGGTTTTATTTTCATTTATTTTGATGCCCTGCTTCGTGGATTCGATTCAGCAGTATTTGGAGACCTTCGCTGTTGTCCGCCAGGATTACTGTGTCATCTGCATATCTAATTACATTAAGTAATTCACCATTTATTTTTACTCCATGTGGTTGATCCTCAAGTGGTGTCTTAAATAAAAGATCAGAATATAAATTGAACAGAGTTGGGGATAAAATACAACCCTGTCTAACTCCTCGATGTATGGATATTTCGTTAGTAAGACTATTTCCAATCTTAACGTTAGCGGTTTGTTTCCAGTACAAATTCTTAATGATACGAATAGCTCTATCATCGATTCTCGTCTTTTTCAGAATCTCTATTAATTTGGTATGTTGCACTTTATCAAAATCCACGAAGAATGCAAAAATGTCCTTTCTTTAATCACGGCATTTCTGTAATAGGACGTTCAGCGCAAAAAGCGCCTCCCATGTTTTCTTCGCATTTGAGTCTAATTCTGCTGTGTATTATTCTTAAGAAAATTTTGAGAGTGTGGCTCATTAGACTAATCAGTCGGTATTCTGAGCATTTTCTTGCTTTGTGTTTTTCAGGAATTGCAATAAATGTGGATTCGAGCCAGTATGAGGGGATCACTCCGGTGTTATATATTGCATGGAAGAGTTAAACTATTATTTTTATATTTTCTTCATCTATCAGTTTTATTAACTCAGTGGGTTAGTTTGGGTTGCATTTTTTATAACATGTTCTGCTTCGGATCTCATCATTTCTGGACATTCTGTGCAGTGTTGATACAGTACCACATCATTATCTCTATCGACATAAAACAGCTCTGATATATATGTTTGCCATTCTGTTTTGATGTCTTCTTCATCAACGATGATCTTGTTGTTATCGTCCACTAGTACAGGGGGAACTCCTTTTTTAAATATGCCGCTTATTTCTTTCACCTTTTTATGTATGTTGAATAAATCATGTTTGGACATTATGTTTTCCATTTCCTCGCACTTTTCATTCATCCATCTCTCTTTGGCCATCTTGATCTCCTTTATAATTTTTTTCTGTAGATACCTGTACTTTGCGTCATTTGCCTTTGCTAGTCTTCGCTGGTTCATTAGTTTTAATATATCTTCTGTCATCCATTTATTTTTTGTGATTGAGTCGTTTTTATATTCATTATTTGTGTATATTTCTTTGGCTTTGATCTTAAGTTCGCACCACAGTTCTTCTGGGTCTTCTAGCTGTTTGTCGATAAGCAAACACTACAGGACCTGATTTATCAATGACAGGACAAACACTGACTCTGGCCTCATCCATAAGCTTGCTCGGCATCAACGAACGTAGAAAATAACATGTCTTGGCGTAATCACGTCACCAAAATCACCAAGGCAGCAACCGAAAAGCTAGGAGCAATCTATAGAGCAAAAAAGTTGTATATACCTCATCAGCTCTTATTGTTCCATGAGGCCCAAATAAGACCATCTCTGGAATACTGTTCTCATGTGTGGAGATCGGCACCCTAACACTTGCTCAAGATATTGGACTCCATACAGAGGAGGACACTCCGTCTTGTGGATGACCCAGAATTGACTAAAGATCTTGATAGCCTTCAACATCGAAGAAAAGTGGCGAACCTATCTCTTTATTATCGATACTACTACGAAAGGTGTTTGAACGAGTTGACACATATGATTCCACCCAGAGTTGTGTCAAAGAGAAAGAGCCGTCAGATACAAGCTGCTCATCAACATACGATTCAGCTGCGAACACCTAGGACGTCGCTGTTGCGGGACTCCTTTGTCTGGAGGACTGCCTCCCTCTGGAACGGATCTCTGAGTAAAGTCTTTATCGTAAACTACAACCTGCATATTTTGTTGACTGACTCAATGTCCAGAGCGTCTCTTTGTGTGCGTGTAGTATTCATTTGTGATATTTTACACTATTTTGTTTTCATTTCGGTGATACTGGACCTAGTTTTAAAACTTATCTAATGTCATGACTGTAATCTATAGACATTAATAGATGAATTCAAAATTAAGTTAGTTTGTTCTGCTTGATATACATTTGAAAATAAAGCAAATTTACAATTTATATCCATTTCGAGAATGAGAAACGTCCATATGTATGCAAATCCGGTGGTATGATTTCATAATTAAGAAATTAATATTCATTCCTATGAAAACCGCTTCTTATTTGACATTTATGGTCATATATTCTAAAATATTAGAGTTGCTTAGTACTAACGGGTAATTTTCATTTATTTTAGTAGAGATTCAGCTTAATAATGTTGGTGAGCCAGTTATGGATTAACGTTTGCGTAAAGATTGTGACTAAATCTAACCAAGATTTTACATGTTTTTAAAATAATATTTGCCCCACCTACTTTATGAATAAAATCATTCGCATAGACTACAAATAACATTAAATTTATAACAGTTATTTGTACAACAAGTGTGTAAAGTGGCCCTTTTTTATGAATGGGAATGTTGAGTTATTAATTAATTATCGAACGCTGTTTGGTTGGTCCACTGCACCATCTATATTTCGAAGGCTAATGGATATATTTCGCTCAGGGTTACCAGATGTTTTTATGTTGGCCTATCTTAATGATTCTGTTGTCATCTTTTAACTTATAAGAACCATATTAATGATCTATAAAAGTTCTTTGCAAGGTTGAATCACTTGAAATTGAAGTTGAATTTGAAAAGTGTTATTTTTGTTGTTCGATATCTTGGATACATTATCACCTGGAAGAGTATAAAACCGGAATGATATCACAGTGAATGATATATATGCTTGCGCCGCAAGCATGAAATCACCTCTCAGGGTTCTACAGACCTACTCCAGGTTCAGGCGTTTCTTGGAATAATTCGCCAGAATATCGAAAACCTAATCATCTTTAAAAATGGGAATAGGGTAAAGAGCTAGATGCATCTTAAAACTTTTATTATCTATTGCTCTGATTCTGGCAGATTTACATTTCCCGTATACACTGCGTACGGATGCAAGAAGTTGTGCTGTTGGGCCTTGTCTACTTCATGGGGAGAGCCCTAAAGAACACCCAATTAAATATGCTTCGATATTATCAACTGCTGCTGAGAAAAATTACAGTACAACGGATCGAAATGCTCTCGCTGTTGTTTAGATAGTCGAAAAGGTCAGAGGAACCACAGTTATTGGGAAGATCGATCTCCAGCTGTTCTTCTTTTAGTACCTATCCTCTATGGATGTTGGCTATCATGTTTGTCCAGATATCTTTGTTTACTGCTGATCTGAACAGGGTGCTAGAGGTCATTCCTCTCCACTGCCTAAGGTTCTTGAGCCACGAAGTTCTTCTTCGGCCGGGACCTCGTTAGCTCTCGATCTTGCCCTGTAGTATCAGCTGGAGGAGATGGTATTTTTCGTTCCTCATGACATGCCCAAAATATTCAAGATTTCTCGTTTTAATGATGTTCAGAATTTCAAGTTCCTTTCTCATACGATCCAGCACCGTAGCACTTGTCACGCGATGAAGCCATGATATTCTGAGCATGTGTTGATAACACTACATTTTTAAAGCCTCTATAGGTTTGGCTGAGGAGTCTGTAAGGGTCCATGCTTCCGCCCCATAGAGCAGTACCGAAAATATGTAAAATCGGAGGGCTCGAGTTCTTGTCTGGATTTTAAGTTGCATGTTGCACAGCACACTCCGGATACGATTGAACGTACTTCTTGCCCTCTCTATTCTATATTTCATCTCTTGCGAGTGGTTCCAGTCTTGATTAAGGTTCCAGCCGAGATACGAAATTCGCCTTGTTTTTGCAAGGGCCATATAATTCACGTAGAACTGAGTGTTGTTAATGTTGTTTTTACTCACGGTAAGGATATGACTCTTTTTGCAGTTCGGCTTCATCCCGTATAGGTCGCTTACGTTAACAACTCGATTTATGAGTCTCTGAAAGCCTTTAGCTGAATCTACAAACAGCACCGTGTCATCTGCATATCTCTTGCCCGTTGATGGAAATGCCATCTTGAACATCTTGAAGTGCCTCTTTCAACAGTTCCTCTGAGTAAATGTTAAACAACATTGGTGAAAGAATACATCCCTGGCGTACTCCTCTTTTTATCGAAGACTCAGGAGACAGGTCTTGTCCTAGACGGACAGTAGCTCTTTGGTTTGTGTATAGAGTTGATATTAAACGAATGTCTCTGTCATCTAAGCCTGCCCCTTTTAAGATTTCAATAAGCTTCCGATCTCAGACCTTGTGAAAGGCCTTTTCAAAATCGATGAAACATGCGAATATATCACAATTGAGGTCTCGTGCCCTCTAGATAAGCACCTGGATACTAAATAGTGTCTCTCGTGTTCCCAGACCGTTTCTGAGACCAAAGTGTGTCTCAGAGATATTTTGCTCTAACTTCCTGTAGGTGCGCGAATGGATGATACTAAGCAAACTTTTTAGTGCGTGGCTCATTAGGCTTGTGATTCTGTAATCTTCACATTTTCTGGCACTTGTCTTTTTGGGAAGCGGGATAAAAGAACAGTAACCATTCCCTTGGCAGTTGGCCAGTCTCATATATTTTGTTCAACAATTTGATCAGGAGTTTAATTTGATCGTTATCAAAAAGCTTCAGAAGTTCTGGGTTAATTTGATCTGGTCCTGGGGATTTATTAGCCTTCAGCCTCCCAATCGCCGCTTGAACTTCCCATGGTGTGATTTCTGGGCCTGTTACGCCTTGAACAGGGGTTTCTATTTCATGTTCGTCGCAAAGGGCTCTTCCATGTACTCTCTCCAAGCTTTTTGTCCTTTTCGGTTATGATCTCGGCATCTAATATTGCACAGAAATTTTGTGTCCTTCGAATTCCGGCCGCCTCCTTTATTTTCCTGTGCATATTGAAGGTATCGTGTTTCTGTGGTAAATTCTCGATTTTTTGGCATTCATTGCGCAACCACAACTCATTGGCTTCTTTTATTTTTTTCACTACCCTCTTATGGGTCTGCTTATATTTCTCCATAATCTTTATTTTTGTATGTTCTTCTTTCTTCCATGAGGTCAAATATATCTTCCGTCATCCAGTGTTTTTTCTTCATTCTTGTGTCAGGTTGTAAATTATTTTGTGTAACATTCTAATGACGTTTTTGATTTTGTTCCATGTCGTTTCAATTTCTATATCGGTGTTTTCCTCGCATATTTCTTTTATTCTGTTGTTCTGTCTCCTACTTTCTATTTTAGTGTATCGTTTTTAAGCTTCTGAACATCTATTGATCTTCGTGGTATTCCTTTCTGAACTTTTTTAAGGCGGGTTGACCATAATGTAATCAATTTGCTTACTGTTACGATGGTTAATGTAGCTAAAACACCGACGAGAGTCTAAAAGACAACCTTCTAATGAATTATATCACAGGAAAGAAATATGTGACAGCATACACCTTAGCCAGGCCGTCAAGGGAACAATCTAGAGAGTTAATGAAGATAGTCTGTTTAGATATACCAACAAAATTAACCAGGGAGATACGTGCTGAACAGTTAGCTGACTCGAATCTTGATAAAATTATTAGTGGTCTAGAATCTTCTAGTTCTAGAATTGAGTTTAAGAAATGAACAGAGCGAGGTTTTATTATGTGGACCAGTGTATTATTTTACTACACTCCTGATATCGATGAATAGGAATCTCAAAAAGTGGTAGTACATTCTAAAATCCAGTAGATATTGGAAGAATATCATGATTCAAAAACAGGAATATTAATTATTATTAAAGGACACTGCAAAAGACAGCACTCAGCTAGTATTAGCCCGACACGTGCGGAAAACTATTGTAAAACATAGGAATGGAGGCTTTCACGGCCGGAGTTATAAATACAAGTGTTTTCCAGGCTGTTAGGCCGTGGTCTAATGGAAATTCTTCCAGAGCTTTCGGCTGCAACTGCGGCAGCCATCCTCAGTGGCGTCTCTTCTTCCGTCTCACTTCCTTTCCTCGACGTAGTGGTCACGAAACGAACTGATTTGACCCTAGGACACAGAGTATACCGAAAACCCACGCACACGGACCGATACCTTCAGAACGTTTCCAATCACCATCCACGACAGAAACGGGGGGTTATAAAAACACTCTTGGACAGAGCGCACCGGATATGCGAGCCACAGTATGTAACAGAAGAGTTAAACCACCTTAATACAGTTCTGCAGGCTAATGGCTATCGTGAGCAGGATATCCGACGCGCTATGCGACCGAAGAGAAGAAAACAAGAAAATGACGGAGAAGGAAACACACCACCTAAAGGCTTCGCTGTTCTCCCATATATAAGAGGAACGACAGACCGCATCGGCAGAATATTAGCAGGGAAAAACATAAGACCGATCTTCAAGCCCACCAAGAAGATTCAGGAACTTTTGCGCTCAGCAAAGGATGCCAGAGACCCACTGACTTCGGCCGGTGTCTATAGAATTCCCTGTTCCTGTGGCATGGTCTATATTGGAACAACAAAGCGAAGCGTTAACACACGCCTATCAGAGCATAAAAGATCTTGTCGTCTGGGAGAAACGGAAAAATCAGCCGTGGCCGAACACACCCTTTCGCAAGATAACCACAGGATTCTGTTCGAAAAAACAGAAGTCTTGTCAAGGGCCACACACTATCATGCCAGACTGAACCGGGAAGCCATAGAAATTCATAAGCATAAAAACAACTTTAATAAGAAGGAAGAAGGGTTACAAGTTCGAAAAATATGGCACTCCGTACTAGACAACACACAACCAAAACCGTTCGCTACCACAAACAGGGAGACCGTTCAGTCCTCCGTCCGTCCGTCGTCTATCAGTACGGCGCGATTCCAGTCGGACACATCAGTACCTCAACGAACGCAGACGAGAACACTTCGCCCAAGACGCCACTGAGGATGGTTGCCGCAGTTGCAGCCGAAAGCTCTGGAAGAATTTCCATTAGACCACGGCCTAACAGCCCGGAAAACACTTGTATTTATTGTAAAACATATTAGCAAATGTTTTGAATATCAACGAGCTGCTGAACCGAAATTTCCCTTTGAAGAATGCTACTGTCGACGCCTGTGCTGGATGCTTAATAGACGACAGTCCTTAGGTTCGGACTTCGGAGTTAACCGAAGAGTAATTAGTGATAATGGAGTCCAATTTGTGGGAGCGGTTATGGAGCAAGTAGCTCAGTGTTTCAGATTTCAACAATGTTTGACTCCAGATGTACATAATTATCAAACGCAGTCCAGAGAGGATTTTTACATACCTATAGGTACAGCTCCAAATAGTTTTATAGTCCTAATAATGTGGACTGTGTACTTATTTGTCCAGTTTGCCAAAACCGTGTAGAGAAACCAAAAATTATTAAAATATTTATACAAAAATGCAGGGAATTCCCTGTGCGCATCACGAATATGCAATAGACAATTATTTATGTTTACATTAATTGTATCAAATTGTAAGTTATTGTAATTTTGTTAGCGCATGCTATAGTCAATAATTTATTATTATGATTCGCACATTATTTGTGATACCTATTTCTTTTTATTCATTAACTGAAATATGTCACGGAGGGTGGCTAGAGATTCAACAGTCTCGGTTTGGTGAGGTGAGCTCAGTAGCCTCTGGAAATAATGGAAAAGGGCCATTAGCATCATGGCGTCCACGTGCTTCGCAAGTAATAGCAAAAAATAAATAATTCCAGGGAAAATGCTTACCTAGTGCAGTATTTAAATCCCGATAAATCGGCCGTGGCAAAACACAAACTAGAAACCAACATAATATCCTCAAAAAGGATAATATAAAATACAATACTAAATGCTGAGTCACTATGACTGGACTAAAGCAAACCTTCTTTTCACCTCGAAGGGTATTTCTAGAAGAACAAGATCATCGGTTCAGTCAATTTGCCTTCCCACTTCCACGCGATTAGAGAACTGACGTCAGATCAGCAAGAAGTGATAGAGCTAAAAAAATGCCAAGCGATTCGATACGTGGAATAATTGTAAGATAATAAACGACTTAGTTCTCGATTATTATGGTTGTAACACGACGGCGGGAGCCACAATTAATGAGCTGAAACTAAATTGTTCAAGAAATACTAGAAAATATTCCCAAACGAAATGATAAACTTTTAAAATTCTAAATCGACAGCAGCAATTACGGAAAATAGCACATTCCTACTACCCAGTGCCACCAACAGTGTCAACCGAATATTGCTAGTATTGCAGCAGGCCGCGTGGAAAGATAAATATAAATATCTGAAACCAGCCAGAGCCAGAGATCCCAAAAAGTTTTATCAGAAGTTGTCAAAAGTTATGAGATATTTAAACCGAAAATAAAACATGAATTTGACGGATCAAATGAAGCTTAAAAGCAGGTTTTATTAACATAATTCTTAAAAATATATGATATTATATATTTTAATATCCTATTTTAGTGATTTGATCAAAGCTTAGTGATCTGTGGTTCGCTTATCAACTAAAATAAATATAGTCACAAAGTGCCTGAGGGCTACATAAGAGAAAGGGTTGATCAAAATAGCTACTCAAGGCCACAACAGTGTTATAAAAGCTAATACAAATATATCGTTAACCTATATTTAGAATAAAATTAATTCACATTAATAAATGCGGCAATCTTAAGCTTATTGACAGCAAATCGTATGAATAAATTTAGAATTAATTAACCGAAAAGTATTGACCTCTTTTCAATAATTCTTACCGCAAAATACAGCATCTTTTTTTGCTAAGTGCAGCATATAAAATGAAATTTAAAAATATTTTACACTGGTCAAATCAGACTGTTACAAGTGTATCAGACAAGAATTATAGAATTGGCAATTTTATACTTTCTAACAAGTAGGTACCTTTTTGTTATGTCCAACCGTTTTTGAGAAAAGCAAATATGAATCCAATTTTTCTGTATAAAAATGGATGTTTTTGAAATTTTCGAATAATCACTGAAGTGAGATGATACGTGCATAGAACAACCAAAGATCATCTAAAAACTTAACTTTTTCCTAAATAAGTTTTGATGTGGCACTACTAGTTTTAAAAATATTCGAATTTATTTATTTTGTTCAAATTTCTGCATCGTACAATATATTCGATGAAATTTATGAAATCTTTTAACTATTATGACATTGAATGATATGATAGAAGAAGAACTATATAAACAAGCTTCTTCATTTTATAATACATCTGCGTGTCTATTAGATTGTTCATTTTATACTGGTTGTTGTATATGGAAATCGTAGACATTCTAAGCTAAATTAGGACTATAATTTTATAAAAGTTCAGCTGTTCTCTATGAATTAGATTTCATTGTCTAAAGTTACTCTCTTAAGCTAACATATTTATCTATTTATTTGATGTTAGATCTTCCATTTAACATTTATAGAGACTGCTGGAGAAATCCTATTTTGTTTTGAGTACTCATATTTGGTCTTCAAAATATATTATTTTATTTTTATGAAATTGTGACTTTCTCTAAATATAGCTTTTTGTCAGTAATGAACTAGCAGTTCAACAATTATTTCTTTCAATTTTTTAAATACCTTTATCATTAGTCTAAAGTTCTTAATTCTTTACGATGATAACCCCACCCCACAAGACTTTCAACAGATATGACCATGTCTATCCAAACGATTTTGAATAATTAATTCCTGTTACTTCATAATTTATTCCAACAGATGTTGTAAAGTGTCTGTCACACACTGAAAGTTTTAGACGGTACAGAAAAAGTAACGTATTATAAATAAGTCCAAGTCATTAGGCACCGTGGAATTTCGGTTCACGAGTTTATAAATAGACGAAATTCTTAGTAAATTTTATACACATTTGGTGATTTAGTCATATTATTTTTAACCACACGTATGAAATGATAATTTAAGGAAATAAGTTCATAATAGTTATTATTGCACCAAGGGCGTAAAATGCTACTTTTATGTCCCCGGCCCGCGGCGTAAAAATGATTTTCGCTTGAGCTGTAAACAATATTTTTTGTACGACCGTAATGATTAAACCGTCATGAAATTTAATATTTTGTAAGAATTTATACCAAATTTTTGTATCGACTTTTTTCTGCTGGTGTCAGTGTCAAACCTAAGTCAAAATAATTGAACAAAACGGATAGTAGCCAAACAATTTTCTAAAGTTTTAAAAGATGCACAAGAACGGTGCGGTGGTGCTACAAAAACAAGAAGCCAAAGGATAAGCATAGTGAAAACACAAAGAGTCTTATGAAACAAAGAGGGGAACTAAATTTTAAGCACACCACGAATGCAGACCAACTGCGGATTCTAAATAGAAACATTTCAAAGGGTGTCAGGAGAGATGTAGGAAAGTTTAAGGCCGAAGAAATAGGAAACGTTATCGAAAACAACAAAAGGTAAAGTCCTTAGGAACTTCTCATCTGGTACCAAAAACATTAGGGGATGGGGCAGGCCATGTTACCTCAAACAGGGAAGAAATTTTAAAGTTGGTGGAGGCCTTTTATACAGAGCTATACAAAGAAAAGAAAACAACAAAATCTACCTGAGAACGCGCCTCATGTCCATAATCAGGGTTCTGAGGATATTCCTGATATTACCCTGGATGAGGTAAGAACATCACTGAAATAAATGAAGGACAATATATCCCCAGGCGAGGATGGAATTGTTATCGAATCAATTAAGGCAGGAGGAAACATATTACTTAAGAATATATGCAAGCTTTTCAATGCAAGTCTCCTGAAGGGTACAACATCTTCCCAATGGGATAATGGTGTAATCATGATAATGCATAAAAAAAGGAGACATCGCAAAACTAGAAAACTATATACCCATAAGCTTACTGTGACATGTCTACAAACTCTTTATGAAGATTATAACAAAGCGTCTAACATCTAAATTAGACTTATACCAGAACAGGCTGGATTTAGAGCTGGGTATGGAACAAACGATCATCTTCAAACGATCAGGACTCTAATAGAAAAGACCATCGAGTATAACAAACCACTTGTCCCAATATTCATAGATTTCGAGAAGGCCTTCGACTTCGTAAATCAACACAAGATGCTGCTGGCGCAGAACCTGGTATTATCCTTGTAAGATGGTTAGATAACAATATTGTAAGTGTGGCGTGAACATGTGATGGTGTAGGATCGCAATCGCTTGTGAAGAGGTATTCACAAACCACTTTAGAAAATTATCCAGGTACCACGCCCATGTCTTATTGGAAAATATAACCATGCAAGGGGGGGAGGGGGGTGTGGGGGATGCACAGATCTGATGAAGGAGAATATAAATCGCTTTAGAATCGGGATGAGGGCAGAAAAGCGGGTTTGGAGCTTGATTACATGAGTGCTAGATGTGACAATACATAATGCATGGATCCTATACAACAAATCCGGAAACAAGCTAGTGCAGCGTTAACTCGCCCCCCCCCCCCCATTGGTTTTCAGGTGATATTAGATATGACGGTGTAGGGCATCTACTGGAACCAGTACCAAATAAAAAAAATAGACGTTCCGGTGAAGAATGCAAATCGATAATGCGTAAAAGATGTGTAAAATGCGGAATTGGTTTATGCAAAAAGTGTAATGTGCAATTTCATATACAGCTGTAGATAGCTTATTTGTGGATATTTCCTCCCCTTTAGATTTTCTTGTCATTTTTTTGACAGGTAGCCCTGCAATGGCTTAGCGTTGCCATCTGGCAACATCGAATATTTTCGAATTTCAGGATATTTTATGACTATTTTTGTTCTTGTTTAGTTAGTTTTGTTGGATGCTGGATTTGTTGTAACATTTAATCAAAATAAAGATTTTCATAAACTCGTCCTTTGTGGGTTAATGTCTACAATAATTGTGCACAAAAATATAGACATAAGCAAGTTCGCGAAAATAATTGTATTTTTAAGACGATCTTCAGAAGAATATATGCACCATACATCCATAGCAGTTAAGTATCCTGCATAACGAGAAAACTGTCATAACACTTACTTCCATAACAGTTTACTGTCCTTGTATCTCAAAATATATTGACGCTATGGGGCGCAACTGCTATATAGTAGATCCTCAGAAGTAACTCAAAAGATTGGCTACGTTATATATTACCAAAAAAAATTGATAAACTTTGGGCTTCCGGTTTCGGAGTTACGATACTGTGTTTCTGAGGCTATCCTAAGATTTCGCACTGTAGCAAACACGTTAAAATAGATTAATTATTGTTCCTAACCTTCAATAATATCGAGCCTTTATAGATACACAAATTTACTTCGAACACTTTAAGGGTGAGATTCTACCCAATTTTTTAACGTCGTTACATCTGTAAATGGTGAGACGATGGCCTTGAAGGCCCCATTGGACCCCCTGTGCGTCCTCCCTAGGTCAACCAATCCATATAGGCCATCGCCCAGCCTAGTGTTGTAAAAAAGGCGGCGATGTTGTCCGAGGAGGCTGTTCTGAGAAAAGCCACGGTTGGCCATCGTTCTCCCAAATTAGATTCCCTTAGTTCCGAAACAGCGTCGCAATTTCAGCGCAGATGCTCTACTATTTCATCCTCCTGTTCACAACCTCTGCATAGAGATGTCTCGCATAATCTCATTGTGTGGAGATGTTTCTTTAGCTGGCAGTGTCTAGTCAGAATCGCTACCATGAGTCGTAGGGTCTTCCTTGACATATCCAGGTATGCTTTTGCTGCAGACTCATTAGGGTAGCTTAATAGCTCCCTGGCCAGTCGACACTTAGTTGTTTCGTTCCACCTTGCTTTAATATCTTCATGGGTGATCTTTTTTTATCGTATCGTCGTCGCGATAGGTAGGTTTGAAGGGCCGGCTCCCTTTCTAGCCAATTTATCCGTTGATTTGTTACCTGTGCATGTCCTTTAAACCAGCACACAAATATTCTGTTTTTGCGGGCGGCATCCTCCAGTGAATTATGGCATTCTAGTACTGACCTGGCTGTAAGTTTATAACTTTTCAAGGCCAGTAGTGCTTGTCTACTGTTCCTGTAGATTTTAATAGTCTTGTCCTCCGTATTACTGCGAATAATCTCTTTTGCGGCTATGGATTTTGCAGCAAGTTCAGACGTGTTCCTCCATAGACCATTTAAGTTCAATTCGCAAGCTTCGGGAGTAAATTCCACAGCCTGCGCCTTCCTGGGTTCTTAAGCCATCCACGAAAATGTTAACCGCACCTTCGGTTATAGGCTCAATTGGTTGTGTATTTGTATCATATAGTTTGTCGAAGACAAACTTGCACTGGCCTGCAATATTGGCAGTCTTCCGACTACCACAGGTGGCGTCTAGTCTCTCCACATTCTCTGCTCGGTTGCACACCAACGACTTTGAGCCTTAGCAATGCACTCAGGCCACATCCCTTAGACAAATATCTAGGGGAGGCACGCACAACATTACTTCCGTGGCTCTGGTTGGGGTTGCTCTCATAGCTCCCGTTACAGCTGGGCTGACTAAGCTTAAGCATTGCCGTTTTTTTTGTTGACACTTGGGCCACCAAACTACGGCTCCATAGGCAATCATAGGTCTTATGATGGCAGTATAGATCCACATTACGACCCTGGGTTTCATCCCCCAGGTTTTACCCACGATCCTGCGGTACTGTTCATTCATTCATTTTTCTGGTGAAGAGCACCATCTCCGTTTTCCTGGCGTTTACACAGACAGGGAGTGCGCCCTACACCACTCTTCGACTAAGCAAAGGGCACTCTGCATTCGATTGCACAGAACTCCTTCTAATTTTCCATTGAGCAGTATCGTATGATCGTCTGCATAGGCATTAGTGTAAAATCCATCTGAGTTGAGGCGATGCAAGAGGCTGTCGAGAACAAGGTTCCATAGCAGTTGCGACAGAACGCAGCCTCTGGTAACGATGCCTCTCACTACAGTGTATTTCACCTTTATATGCACGCGTCTCTTTGAGAGCATGTTGAAAATCCAGCCACTGACAACCGGAGGGACGCCCCTGTTTGTTAAGGCATCATTGATTTTTCAACAGGTGGTTTTATCAAACGCACCTTCAATATCAATAAATACACCTAAGGTGGACTCATTATTGTCCAGCGAACTCTCGATCCGGCTCACTGCTGAATGCAAGGCCACGTCGGTCGATCTTCCCGTAGTGTACGCATGTTGGTTGCAGCAGTCGGTTGATCAGTATGCAGTCCCACAAATATCGCTCACACGACCTCTCCAGAGTTTTTAGCACAAAGGATGTTAGGCTGATTGGTCGGTAGGCTTTGGGGACAGTGTATTCCATCCTTCCTGCTCTTGGTATGAACACCACTCTTACTTCTCTTTATGTATTCGGGATGTAGCGAAGCATTAGGCATACCCAGAACACCTTTACCAAGTGCGGCAGTAACTCGTCCAAGCCCGACTGTAGTAGAGCTGGACGGATGCCGTCAGTACCTGGCGATTTGAAGGGTGAGAAATTTAGTATTGCCCATCGTATTTTGTCTTCACTGACTATTTGGTTGGGACCTTGCCAGTCCAAATCAGTAGGTTGAAAGTTTGTCTCGTCTGACCAGTTCTGTCGTCTACTACCGACGAACCAGCGAAATGGGTCTGCATAAGCAGTTCAAGACTCTCTTGTAGGTTAGCGGTCTTAGTGCCGTCCTCCCATATTAGTAGACCCAGGTCGCGACCTTTGTCTTTTGCGAGGATTTTGTAGAGCCATGCAGTCTGTGAGTGATCTTCGATCTCCTCACAGTAGGCCCTTCAGTCAGGCCTCTCGCTGTTTTTTTCTTCCTAGTTTTCTAAACTCCCGCAGATTAATGCTGTATTGTTCCCAGTCGGCTTGAGTTCTAGTTCTTTTTACTTTGTTAAAAGATTTTCTCGCTGTCCTTTTGAGTTCTCCCAGCTCTTTGTTCCACCATTTAGTGGCTTCCGCTGGCTATTGTTGTGATGTTGTCAAAAGCTTTAGTTATGGCGGTCTAGCATACGACTTTCCAGGCCGTCATTGTTTTTAGTCGTATTTCCCTCAACTTCACATAGGTTCTCCCGAAGCCGGACGAGGAACTGAGCCCGATCCGTCCTTCGGGGATCCCTAAAAAGCTTCCTGGGCGCCTTCATTGAGCTAAGCTCAAATGTTAACCAGGGATGATCTGACACGTCGTTACATTAAACTATTAAAACATAATATTTTGAAGAAAAAATTAAGAGAAGATTGTGTCACAAATAATAATCTACCCAGCTCTAACAGTAACAATTTAACTTTAAGAGACTTAGATATCAAATTATGGTCAACCAGTGATAACATTTTCGACATAGGTTGGAAATTTACTTCTATTTCATGGAAAGCTCTTAAGGGCTCTTCCTAAAAAAATAAACATTTCGGAGACGATACATTTTTAAATGAGAGGTGTAAGAATGATTTTCCATAAAAATGTATTTTTTTCTACACATTTCATACTTTTTCGATAGATGTGATAATTCTTCACCAAGTAATATCCCAATAGATGAGTCATATTTTAACTCCGATCACCTATTTGTCCAAAAACACGAAGCCAGACTTGAGAACCATGTTCAGGGTAAAAATCTCCAATTCCAAAACAAACACATATGTAATAGAACGGGGATACCGAATAAGACAAAACTTTCACATTTAGTGTAATAACTTTAAGTTAAGCATAGTGCAAAGTGCAAGTTAACACAAGTTAAGGATGAAAACAAATCAAAGGAACCAATTTGGTGGAATTAACAGGCTACTTAGTTTATGTTGCTTAGATACCTACATCATTTAGGTTAAGATAAAATTGCCACTTAACCAAGTGTAAAATAACCTCTTTTAGATAAAATACAAAGAAATGCAGTGACTACTGGCAAAATTTTTCCACAAATCTGTTTTTAATTCGTTTTTATCATCAGGATAGAAATTAAAATATTTCAGTATCACTCTTATAATAA
>MU186204.1:6244-33442 GCA_016904865.1 Pissodes strobi | reverse complement strand
GGCCATAGTTAAATTTAAGCAAATTGATAATATATTTTCTTCTTTACTACCAGACATTTACGCCTCATAATTTACTCACGAGCAAGAGGGCGTTAAGTCACCTGTTACTTTATGTAAAGTTTCTTAGATGTTGTAAAAGAAGAAACATATAAATAATTCGATGTGATTAGGTATCATCTCAGCATTTCCGTTAAGCAATTTAAAAATAGTAACATTCTGATCCGCTTTGCTCTTTTAAGAGATATTTAGTTACATTTATTTGTGGTTCAGGTTGTGTGATATTCATGTTGGTGATAAATCATTAGCAAGTTCACTTCTTAAAATATGAGTTAGTAAAAGGGATCGGATCGTATCGAAAAATGTTATATTAATATATAGGCTTTTCACCAAAACTTTATGCTTTTGAAAGATTACCCACATGTTCTGGAACATCGTATAGAGATATGTAAAGATGGTATATTTATCAGAGCGACAGTTGCAATGCAGATCTGCAAGCTATCTATAGAAGCGACGCGGTAAGTACGTAGGATGACCGAATGGCAAGGGCAATGCAAACGATGACGTGGTGTGGAGCAACGTCTTCGCAGATATTACTTTATATAGTTACGATATAAGCTGTGGTTACGTTCTGCAATTCTCTTAGTATAGTTTCATTGTGCCTTTAAATGAAAGGTAGCCACTTGTTAAAGCGGCTGATCGTTTCTTAAGTAATAATGGCATACATCTGTAAGTATATATCCTTAACACTGAATACCTAGTTGGCATTTAAAAGTTTTTGTTTCTTTTCACTACATCTGATTTTGATTTAAGTGGGTCAAAACTGGCTATAGACATGTTCTGTAAATAACTTCAACACAATCGTCTCGCCTTGTTTCAGATTAGACATACATTGGAGTTTGGATTCTTTATATAAGTATTCAAAGCTGAATATTGTGGATATTTACTAGATATACATCAAGACTCCATAAGCAGCTTTTTTCTGGAAAACAAAAACTGATTGAAATGGTTAATCTGAACAAGCGCCCCAAAATGGAAGTGCATATCTAAGTTGTGATTCTACTATACCGCAAAGTAAACATCCCGACTAATCACCTCATAATTCCCGAAAGGTTGCACTGACAGAGCCTAATCAGATGAAGGTTTATTATTTAATTTTATTGCGTGATGACGAAATGGCATTTTTACCCTGGGGCCAAACCGAAGGAGTGCTATCCTATCCAATTTCCTTCTATCCATCGAAGATTTAGGTGGAGTTAAAGGAAAATATTTTGTACCAAAAGATGAATCCTCCACAACAATATAGAACATGTCTACAACCCTGAATCTTAAGACTTTTTCGGGTATGTCAAATAAAATATTCTCTAATATTTTAGATACTTTAGAACAATAATGACTGTGACTTTTTTAAATTAAATTTTCACCCTGGGGTCAAACCGAAGGAGTCCTCTCCTATCCAATTCCCTTATGTCCATTGAAGATTCAGGTGGAGTTAAAGGAAAATATTTTGTACCAAAAGATGAATCCTCCACAACAATGTAGAACATGTTTACAACCCTGAATCTTAAAACTTTTTCGGGTATATCAAATAAAATATTCTCTAATATTTTAGATACTTTAGAACAATAATGACTGTGACTTTTTGAATTATGCTAAGACCTTGAATATTAGCAGTTGCGAAGTCAGTATTATGGATATTTTTAGTAAAATTGAGAAGTAAAATTTAATATTGAGCTGTGGCCTAGATGATATTTCGCCATGTTTTATATACAATTGTCGTTGTATATTGTCTCCTGTCTTGGGAATTAATTTTAGGCTGTCTTTATTGAGTGGTATTTTTCCAGAGGAATGGAAACAAACCTATATTACACCTATCTTGAAAAGTGGCAATAGGTCTTCTTCTTCTTCTTCGACTGCCCGTGTCCATTCATTGTCGGATATAGGCCTCTTCCAGGTTTTTCCATCTCTTGCGATCCCTCGCTAATCTCATCCACTGTCCCTCTGCCACCGTTCTGACATCGTCTATCCATCTCTTTTTTGGTCGTCCCACATTTCTTGTTGTTCCTCTTGGTCTTCAGAGTGTCGTTCTTTGGTACCATCCATCTGGGTCCTGTCTCGCCACATGTCCGATCCAATGCCACTTCAGGCTTGCTACCCTTTTCACCACATCCGTCACTTTGGTTCTATCACGTATCTGTTCATTTAGTATTTTGTCCCTTAAGGTGACTCCCAGCATTATTCTCTCCACGGCTCTCTGTGCGACTCTCAGCAGTTGCCCAGCTGCTCTTCGGGTTATTGCCATAGTTTCCAAGCCGTAGGTGAGAACCGCAGAATACAGCTGTCGTAGGCTTTCTTCTTTAGTTTTATAGGTACCTTTTTATCTTTAAAAATAAAGTTCATGTTTCCGAATACCACCCATGCCAAATGAATCCTGCGTTTGATTTCCGCAGTTTGGTTTTCTTTACCCAGCTTGATTTTATGTCCTAAGTATATGTAATGTTCTACATTCTCTATGGCAACGTTGTCTATGCTGATGTTACATGCATTTTTGCTCATTAGTTTGGTCTTGTTTAGGTTCGCCTCTTTTCTTGGATTGCTCGTTTAACTCATTTAGCATGTTGTTCAGTTCTTGAATATTGGTGTTCATCAAGCCTATATCATCTGCAAATCTGAGGTGATTGAGGTATACTCCATCGATGTTTAGGCCCTTGTTTTCCCATTCAAGCTTCTTAAAACCATCCTCCAGGGCTAGGGTAAACAGTTTGGGAGAGATGGTATCCCCCTGTCGTACTCCCTTGCCAAGTGATATTTTGTCTGTTTCAAGATCGTCGTCTAATTTTACGTGAAAGGTTGCCTTATCATAGATATTCTTAATAAGGGTAGAGTACCTCGAATCGATTCTTGCATCCTCCATTGCTGTTAGAAAAGACCGGGTTTCAACGCTGTCAAATACTTTCTGGTAGTCCACAAACGCCAGATGTAGGGGTATGTTGTATTCTGTTGTTTTCTCGATGACTGCTTTAATTGTTTGCAGATGGTCTGTAGTGCTAAAGCCCTTTCGAAAGCCTGCTTGTTCTACCGGTTGGTAGGAGTCTAGTTTCGAAGTCAGTCGATTGTTGATAATACCATAGAGCTATATTCATCTATGATAATACTAGTGGAAAGTTTATATAGGTGTGATAGCAGGCTTATTGGTCTATAATTTTCTATATTTGAACGATCCCCTTTTTTGTAGATTAGCACGACTTCGGCATTTTTCCATGGTTCCGGGATTTTTCCCTCTATCAGACATTTGTTTAACAGCATTCCTATTGTCTCTATTAGTATTTTTCGACCCATCTTTATCATTTCCTGTGTTATTCGATCTTCTCCCGGACTCTTGCCGTTTTTCATCTGTTGGAGTGCGTATTTAATTTCTGATGGTGATATTTCCAGCATGTCTTCTGAGCGTACGTTTGTAATGTCTTAAGGTGGTCCATTTGGGCTTGGTATAGTTGTTTGGTAGAGCTATTCGTAGAATATTTGTATTTCCCTTCTAATTTCTTGTTTGTGTGATTAGGATTCCTTGATTGTATTTATTTTTACAATTTTCTGTTTTCCCCTCTCTTGGTTCCATGACGTTATTTTTTTTATAGTTTCCAGGATTTTGTTTGATTTGTTTTCTCTTAGGTCTTTCCTTATTTCTTTTTTCGTTGTCTTATTTAGAGTATTATATTCTGTGAAATCTCTGTCAGTCTTTCTTGTTTTTCTTTAGTTCTATTCTATTCGTCCCAGGTTTTAATTTAGTATCTGATCTCTGTCTTATCTTACTGCAATAGGGCAATAGGTCATTGATTGTTAATTATCGGCCAATCTCTAAAATATGAATTTTTTTCAAAGATTTTTGAATCTATTGTTTCCGAGAAAATTATTTTCCCAATTAAAAGTATTATTATTCCAGAGCAACATGGTTTTGTGTCGGGTAGATCCACAACCACAAATACTCGAGGAATATATGAAACATGTTATGCAAAAGGTACCCAACCCACAATACGAGCAATTTTGAGTTAAGCACGTTTTTACATTGATAATATGTACTGCAACCTTAAAAAACATTCCCGAGTTAATTTTGAAGTTTCTAGGTTGAAAATTTTTGAAAAAATGCCTTACCTCCATCAACGATGGTCAATTACGCAACATGATTTCAAGCCTCTTTGCGCCCAAAATCACTTCATTAATAACAAAATCATAATAATTGCAATATGGAACCTTGACGCTTGGAACCATTGTCTATTGATTATTTGACTTATTTTGAAAGCATAATATAGATCCAAGTGACTTGGAACTAACCTCTATGCAATTTTTTTTTTTAAATATAATAATGGTCCAAGCGGCGTGGAACTGTTTTGATAATTACTAAGCAATAGTTATACTTTTTCAATAAGGAACCAACCCACATGATACCTCAGGTCTAAAAGAGGTAGAGCTAATCTTCAGGCAGCAAATCTTATTCCACTCTGGCCACAGGGAAAACCCATTTCCGAGGCAAAAATTAATAGCCTAAAGGTTCTTTTTCCCCTCATACCAGATGATGTCAAAGAATTTTACAACAAATTGGTGCCAGATAGAAATGTCGATGGCGACTATCTGGAGGATTTGATAATTCTTTGGACTTCGATACGGAAGACTCGTAAAATGTTATAAAATTTCCTGTTATATTTAGTTTATTGTTCTATTTTTATTTTTATTTATTATCACTAAATTTACTGTAATTTTTTTGCAATTTTCGTTCATTAAAATTATTTTGTTCATAGAAACCGTATTGTTTGTACGTTTTGGAACAAAGAACTATCCCACATTTTATCTTGTTGGGAAATAGGTAGTGAAAATATAAGTTAAAAAGTATATAAACAAGTACAAAACTATATTAAATATAAAAAATCAAACAAATATCGTAATTATTGGTTCCTTTAGAAGCTAAAGAAATTCGAAATCTTTAGACGCCATTTTCTCAAAACTATCTATATGTGGGTTGGTTCCTTGTTGTTTAACACCATTCATATATTGAATGCCTTTGGTGAGGGATTGCAGGTAGACGTAGTTTACACTGACTTCTCCAGGACATTTGATCGTGTTAATGTTAAACTCTTAACTCATAAACTTAAAGTTTTGGGAATCCGTGGATCGTTACATGGGTGGTTGGAGAGCTATCTGACAAACAGAAAACAAGCAAGATGGGCAATTGTTTATCTTAAGAAATACTAGTCAGGTCAGGTGTGCCCCAAGGTGGCCATTTGTCAATTATTTTGTTTATTTATTTTGTCAATAACATTACTGGTTGTTTTGGGGATTGTTTGATTTTGGTTTATGCAGATGACTTGAAAGCCTACAGAATAATCAGGGATGTCAGAGATTGTGTGAAAATGCAAGATAATCTTAATAGGTTTTCCCAGTGGTGCACTGACAATTGACTGTCATTAAATATTGAAAAATGTAAAGTTACGCGTTTCTACAGGAATTCCCATCCAGTTTTTTTTTATAATTATTCCATCAACAATACTCTATTGGAACCAACAACAACTTGTAAAGATTTAGGGGTCCTTTTTGATCCAACTTTAAACTTCAAAGCTCATTACAACTTTATTTGTAACAAAGCTTTTAAATTACTTGGGTTTAACAAACAGAAGTTTATCTGATTTTAATAACATAAATTGTTTTAAATATGTTTATTGCTCACTTGTTAGGTCAGTTTTAGAATATTCAAGCGCTATAAATGTCATATAGACAATTTAGAAGGAGCGCAAAATAGATTTTTGCGTTTTATTGCATTTAAACTTAAAATCCCTTCCGGGAACATTGTTTATCTTGACATACTTAAATTGTTAAACATTCCAACTTTGGAGAATCGCAGAGAAATTCTGGATTTGCTCTTTTTGTTTAAAGTTGTGAATGGGTTGATTGACTCGCCTCAATTACTCGAAATAATTGATTTTAAACTTCCTCAAAGAAACACAAGAAATAGGGACACATTTTATCTAGAGTCACATAGTACAAACTATTGCCTAAACAAACCAACTCAAAGAATGTGTCAATCTGGCAATGGCACACATATTGACTTTTTTCCATGCCTCTGAGTTCATTAAGAGACCGGTTAGAAATATTTATAAAGTGTGATTGTTATGATTTTCCTGTTTTATTTACTTGTTGAATACATTATTTAAAACCATTATTATGGAAACTTTTAGGATTTTATTGTTAAATGGTAAATCCGTAAATAGACATTCATAAATGTAAAAATTACTAAAAATAATTTGTACATTTTTATTCAAACGGGTTTTTGTTGCTATAATAAGTAGTATTAGTAAGTAGATTGATTTGAATGAAATTTACTACTTACGAATATGAACAGAAAAATTATCTTAAAATTATATAAAAAAGCAGGAAAGGGGACATATTACTTAGACACAGCTTTCCTCTTTGTCAAGTTTTCCAGCTGACAAATGATTGTTATGAAAATGGTTTCCAGATTAAATTAGCAAGCACCAATTAGCATTATTCGATTAAATGGACTGCTTCTGATAAAATTATCTTGTTGAAAAATAGTTTAGTATACATAATGTATTATTAACTATATTACTTTAAACATGTAAAAGATTACAAATTATGTTTAAATTGCTTAATTTGAATATAACCACTCATATGCTAAATATATCGATACGTGAAACAACCCATATTATGTTCGACAAGGTACTGCCATACGGGTTCATCGACTGCGTAAGAAGGTCGATGAAGGTCAGGCGTCGGGTGCCGCGATGCGTTTGCTGGCCACGGGCCGGCCCGCTGCCACGCCCGTGCATAACAATCCACGCGTACCGCGGAGTACCGCTAAACAGGGTTGCCGATATATGAAAAATTTATAACACTTTGCATAATCATAAGAATCCAAGCAACACATAAATTTGCCCGTTGTTTGAATAAATCTCCTTTACTCAAACAACGATTTGCCTTATAGTTTAATATGTATATGTATATTAATCCATTTTATGGTAATTTTCTGGTGTTGATGTATTTATTAAGCGTTTATTAACCCAAACATTTATAGCCGACGTATAGTTTCCAGGCGTAAAATATAGGCTCTATTAAGCTAAGTACTCCAGGTTCTTACCATTTTAAGCAATTTAATTTACCTATATAATCAACGCATATTTTCTTACTGTATAAGGTACGTTTACATTATATTCAATAAATCAGTTACTTACCAACGTATATTTTATAACGTTTAATTCATCATGATTGAAAGCCATTCCAATCAGAACGACACAAACATTTTTCCACGGAACTGCATCATTTTCTTTTTCCTGACTTTATAATAACTGAAATTAGTTACATGAAAACATGTTTCTGCTTTACATTATAAACGTTTTTCTAAACATAAGAAGAAAAAGAAGAAGGAGGAAGGGACCCACCACCCTCCCACCAGCGAGTCCTAAAGGGGCTCGCCAGTGCCCTTGCCCTGAAGGGTCCAACATTTATATTACTACTCCTCCTTTTTCTTAAGTTAGTTCTTAGCGAACCACACCACGTTCCGATGTAGCAAGGGCCACCTACTCAAAGTGAGCAGGCGGATAAAGGCAATTCCCTTCTCGGCCGGGTTGTAGTCCGGGAGGTACCTAAGACCCCCCAATTTGTTCTAAAGAAAATAAGTTACCTACAGGGTTACGTTTGCTTACTCGGTGAGCCTTGCGCACGGGTCCTAACGTGTTCCGTCTTTAGTTTTATTACAAAAATATAAAACAAATTACAAAAACGTGCACATAGTACACTTCAAAGCTTGATAACGTAAATAAAAATTAAATCCTTGGTAAAAACAGTTAGACAGGAGCACCCAGCAGTCTCTCCTGCACGAATCCAGCTAACACGTCCAGTTGGTCCTTTTCGGTTAATCTTCTCACCAGTTCTTCTGGTCCAGGTAGGTCGGCATGTCCAGGATCGCTCTTACTTGGTATCTCTGGTCTACGTAGTCGGCTGTATGGTACAGTCTATGTTCAGGATTGTCCTCCTCAGCTTGACATGTGAGACACCCTGCAGCACCCAGTTTGCCGATGTTGCGGTAATAAGCTGCAAATTGACCATGTCCGGTTAGTATCTGCATTATCTTACGATTACATTTAAATCCCATAATGCCCCTTCCCTGTATACTATAGGTAAAATCTGATATGTCCATCTGTCAGTGGAAGCTTTATCCCATTCTCTTTGCATATCGTTAGTGTTCTCTGTCTAACACTTCCCTTGAGTAACTTCTTGTCAAGTCTAGGTTCAGCCTGAATTTCAACACCATCTCTATTGATCACTAAACCCCTCTTGTACCTAATGTGATCTATTCGCTCATACATAATTTGTTCTAATGGCGGAATATTAGCCAATACGGCCGCAGCCTGTACGGACACCGTCCTGTAGGCTCCAATGTTGGTCCTGGCGACCAATCCTCTAATAGAGTTTAACTCATTCCTTATTCTGACATGTTGAAGCTTACGCTCAAAGATCTCTGCATTATAGTAAAAGAGCGGGATAATTGCTCCAGAAATGGTCCTCAAAGCCCCGGGGGGAGGCTGAAAAACTCTAGCCAATGCTCTTCTGAGCCACTGAAAAATAGTCCTGGATTTACCACATATATATTTAATATGAGCTTGAAAAGTAAGTTTCTCATCAAGAATAACTCCCAAGTATTTGAACTGCTGTGCCCTTGTTTTCCTGGTTATCCCAATCCTCACAAAAGGGTTTCTCGTGAGTTTCCTGCCAAACACCATGTATTTCGACTTTTCGTGTGATATATTTAACTTATTGATAATCGCCCATTTCTTCACCTTGCCCAGTGCCCTGTTCATCTGAATCTCCAGCGCTGGTCTGCTGTTGGCACAGGTGGCGATTGCAAGGTCGTCTGCAAACTTGCTCTCCTCGATGTCGTCGAAGCTTGCCAAAAATTGATCCACCACCAAATTCCACAAATTAAGGCCCAGTTTGGAACCCTGTGGGCATCCTCTCTCCAAATCTCTCCTGAGCGTCCGTCGCTGGGCCAGCGTTATTTGCCCATCTCTAAAATAACTCACTGTTAGATCGAACAGGTATCTAGGTAGTTCTCTTTCCATGAGGGACTTCAAAACTGAAGGCCACCAAACGTTATTAAATGCTCCTTCAATATCTAGAAAATACATGCTTTATACTTATATCAATTATCTATATTTCCCAAAAGCTCCGCAACTGCATTCTCAGTTCCCTTCCTGCTGACGAAACCATCCTGTGCTCTGTGGTGAAGTTCATTCTCGTCCTAGAATTCGAAATATTGCTTCTTCATGAAATGCTCTAAAGTTTTGCCCAGAATCGGCAAGAGCGTGAGAGGTCTCAACTTACCCGACCCTTGAGCAGTTCCCGGATTAGGAATAGTGATCAAAGAACCCAACTTCCAAGTTCTCGGAAAATATGCCAGCATTAAGCAGTCATTAAAAATTCTGCAAACGTAGTCGGCAATAACTACCGCCACTGTCCTGAGAACGACGCCCAGCACCCCATCCGGTCCTGGCGCCTTCCTTATATTAATCCTCAGCAAATAATGCTCTACTTCCTCGGTGGTAAGTCTTCTAATCTTCCTAACAGATCCATCATAATCCCTGACAACCATACTCAACAGAGCGTGCTCCACGTCGTCCTCAGCCAGGTTGTCTTCCTTAACTTACCCGTTGACTATAAGTTCAGCTGTATCGTCGAAGCTCGTTGTAAATTGAGCGTTTCTTCCTCTGGTCTGTATGATATTTACCACCTTCTTGCTTTTGCCAGCCGCTAGCCTATAAGAGAGGCCCCATGGATCCTCATTCAAATTATTGCTAACGAAATCGTCCCATGACTTATTCTTGGTCTTGATTATTTCGGCCTTCAAATGCCTTGTCTTCTCCAGGTAAGTGTTTCTCAGTCTATTTCTATCCGGCCCAGCCGGCTCTCATTGGTACGTTCTCCTAGCTCTTTGAGTCTTCCTTTTCCATAGCATCTCTCCACCACACAGGTCTATTCATATAGACTCTTCTCTTAGACACCCTCATTTCCGTAATGAACTTCAATTCTTCATTCAAGACTCTTTCGTCCACATGTTGGATCATAGGCCTCCTCAGCAACTGTTGTAATCTGCCCATTGCCAAAATGGCCATTTCTAATTCTCTTTCAGTATTGAGTCCGTCCTGACCTGCCTGAATTTATGGCTTTGCTCTCCAAATCTGGACTTATAAGAAAAGACGATCATCCTGTGATCGTTTGGTGTGTCTTCTAATACTCTGAACCCTGTGGAAACTCTGAGAGACGTCCTTTTGCCTGACCACTCCTTTTCCTTTCGGGAAGTTACTTTTAATGAGGTTAGGGACATAATTAGCGGTCGTAAAAGTAAAAGAGCCTCTGATGTATTTGGTCTGAGCACGAAATTGCTGAAGTCTGTCATGAATGTGGTTGTCATTCCTTTAACCAAGCTGATAAACTATTGCCTTCGTGAAAGCACCTTTCCTAAAGTCCTCAAACGTGCGTTAGTTACACCTATACACAAGAAAGGAAATCAATAATTACCTAAAAATTACAGGCCTATTTCTATTTTTCCAGTGCTTTCAAAGATTTTTGAAAAGTGTATGGCTAGGCAAATAACAGATGTTTTCGAACTTAATGGATTTCTTTCAGATTGTCAGTTTGGTTTCAGGAAGGACAGAAATACAACTTTGGGCATAGTTGACTTGGTGTCTTGTGTGCTGGAGTCATTTGATGAGATGGAGTATACTGCTTCCCTCTTCTGCGACCTTAGTAAGGCCTTCGACTGCGTCGATCATGGCATTCTCATCCGGAAGCTACGAGAGTATAATTTTGACCATGATAGTTTGACCTTATTGAGCTCGTACCTGTCTGAAAGAACCCAGGCAATGAGGGAGGGTGCAAGGCGTGAAATCGGTGGAGAGTGATATTACTATTGGGGTCCCACAGGGCTCTATTCTCAGCCCAATTCGCTTCTTAGCATATATAAACGACCTACCATTGGTGTAGCCAAATGCTAAGTTCACACTCCTTGCCGATGACACAACAATATCCCTTAGGGATTCTACTCTTAGTGATGTTGTAGGGGGGTCTGCGGTCGTGAGGGAGCAGGTTGAGGCCTGGTTTGCATCAAATATGCTACTTTTAAATCGTGATAAGACTGAAAGATTGGTGTTTTCATTGAGAGAAATGGGTAATGTGAATGATGTTCAGCAGGTCAGGTTCCTGGGTGTCCGGCTTGATCCGGGACTGGTTTGGGATGCCCACATTGATCATGTGACATCTAGATTGGCAAAATGTTTGTATTTGCTCCGCAGCCTCTCGAGTTCTGTGTCCCTGAATACTCTAAGAAAAGCATACTTCAGCCTGTTACATTCCACCATGGCCTACTCTATTCTCGCATGGGGCCATGCGGCTCAGTCGGGGAGAGTTTTTGGTCTGCAGGGAAGGGCTGTTAGATTTATAAATGGATTAGGCTACAGGGATGACTGCAGGGATGTTTTCCGGCAGCTTCATATAATGACACTGCCATCTGTCTATATTTTGGATTGCCTGCTTTATCTTAAAAAAGAATGAACATCAACAATACAGATCCAACGGTGACATCCACTTACATGACTCCTCGATATAGGAATGACCTAGTGTCAGGGTATTGTAGACTAAAAAGGTGTCAGGATGGCCCTAGGTACCTGGCCATTAAATTTTTTAATAAACTTCCCACTAACCTAAGGTAGTTACCATCAAGCCAATTCAAAAATAGAATAAAGGAATTGTTAATTAGAAATGCATTTTATAGCTTTGATGAGTATTTTAATTGTGATGTATTTTGATTTATGTTACATGTTGTACTTGTTAAATGTCTAATAATATTTCTCTTATATTGTAAGATTTTTGAAATCCAAATTATATTATAGTTTGGTTTATTTGATTTTTATGACTTGTGTAAACATGTAAATTGTATTAACATCAATAAACTATTGTATTGTATTGTATTGTATCTCTCGGTACAAACTTGTAGACAGGAGTCACCACGACGACGCCGACGTGTTTTTCGTCTCTGAAGTTCTGTTCGTTAATAACCTCTACCAAATCGTCCTTTCCAATATGTGCAGGTACATTAAAAATGGCAAGCCTAGGTCTAAGCTTACCAACTGCTGATATGTTCATGTTCAATTTTTCTCTTACTGCCGGGTCCGTAAGTTTGTTAACCTCTATGTTCTTAGACTCTCTTAGTGGCAAATATCCTTGCAGGTTTAAAGCCGATCTGACTCGCATTGATACTTTTCATTGCCAGCTTTTTGAGCTCCTCACCACTTACTTCTTTGTCCCCTACTTTCTTGGTCAACTCAACTCTAAAAATTCTCTCCGCTGGCTTCTTAATTCCGCTGATCTTGACCAAATTTGCAATAACTGCCGCATAAGAGCCACTTCTTACTGCTCCCTGAGAACCCGCTTAAATTAGGATATTTAATTTCTTATTCTGCTCTAAAATCCCTTCATTTCCCCTAATGTCACTCTGCATGTTTTGAACTTCATCACCTTCCTAACTTGGTATCTAATGTACTTATTATTCTTTCTGATATTTCTAGCAATAGCACCTACCTTTATCTTATTGCCCGGCTGAGAAAAGAGATTCTCAAGACGATCCACCATATCGTCTATTGCCTTAGACCTTGCTAAAAATACATCCATAGCTAATTCACTATCTCCCTCATTATCCCCCTGAGTTCGAGGTGGATTGGACTTTCCCGCGCTCTTGCCCTCTACTTCCCTATCGGAACCTGCGTCTGTTACTGAAACTGTTACTTTCTCTTCGATGTTCCGACTTCAACTTCCATGTCGGAGTCGCTCGACATCCTGCCCAACGCTCTCGTTTATCTGGAGCTTGACAGCTTTCCCGCCTGCCTTCCCCTGGAGGGGGGGGGGTTACCAGCCTCCCCCTATAAGCATCTCTTAGCCGTAGATCAGAGTTTATGGCTTGCCCGCTGTCATGACAAGACTGATTGCTGGCCCGTCGTTGCCCGCCAGAAGCCCGCGAGGAGGGGGGGGGGGGTGCACGCCTTTAACCAATATATCTTCTTTTTCTGAGAATTAATCCTTAGCATCTTCTAATCGCACCTCGGATAAACCTTATCGGTTTGAAATAATAGCAAAATAATAAAATCGAAGCGTTCAATTTTTTTCTTAATCGCTAGTGTTTCACTTTTTTATCTCTTTTTTTGGCTGGGCAATATTATTATAGACAGATGACCATCTTGTTGCAGGTACATAACGTTTTAAGAGTAAATTTTTATATTCTCATTTTTGGATACCCTTAAATCGTTCAATTTTTCTATGTCCAAAGAGAACATACAATTTTTGACAAATATCAGAAAAGTCTTTTAATATAGGGACATTTGAACAAGCACCAATCAACACCAAATTTAAGTAATGAGCAGCACATTTAACATAATTTGCAGTCGATTCCTTTAGTTTAATTAAAGCTTGCAATCCATGGCCCCATCAGACAAAGCCACACCAGATGCGAAAGTGCCTATCTAACGCGTGCATAACAAGTTTATGTTAATCTCCGCCCCCTTTGGATGGCCAGCCATCCGACTATACAAAAAAAGAGTTATTGGAAGTGCTTAAAAGTTTTTCTATTAAAAAACAATATCAGTGCGATGAACTTACGGAAAGTATTGGTATTGCAGTTACATTTCACCTACACTTAATTCTAGTGTATTAACTTGATAGTGAAGCGAAGAAAATTTCCCAAATTAACTGGGAAAATTGTGGAAAACATGTAAAGGAATTAAAGAAAGCCATGTCTATCTTAAAAATGCCACAGAAAAAATAGTTATTAATTTAGATGACAGTAGTGATAGTGAAACAGATTTAGCCTAGTAATATAGAACTTAGTGTTAACTAAAAAATTTTATCCTATGTAAATATTATAATGTGTTATATTATTATCGTGTTGTATTTAATTTAACATTAAAATCAACTTTGGCCTGTTAACTTATTTCCTGCGAACATAAAAAAAATTACAATTAATAAACCTTACAGCTAGGCCTGAAGCGTTTTATTGAAGTTTCATTGTTATAAGCTACTGGGTTATTTTTTTATCCTTTTGGAGTTTTCAGTCGGTTTCTAATATTCCTGAATATACTTTACGTGAAGTCAAAACCGTTCGGTCTTTCGCCCGCCTACAGGCCAATGTTGTTCTTATCCCTCTAATCTATCTTCTTTTCCTTTATCATATCGTTAGTTTGCAGTAACTCTAATCTGCTAGTATATGCATGGGAAATCATAAGTTCTACAGCTTGGAAATATATTCAGAGCAAGTGGCAACACCGCCGCTAACCTTCGGACATAGCTTCAGATCGGAATCAACGTGGTCGCTGGCACCGCACCGGTCTGATGACGACTCCAAGAAGATATGGGTTAAATCATAATAATGACTGGCTTTATTTCAGAAGTTGCTATATTAGAATCGTTTCAATATTGATCCGAACAGAAAGACCGTTTCTTATATGTCAGGTATTGATGCAAGTTAACTATTGTACCATTGAGTTATGATTCAATCGGAATAATAGTATGATATTCAATGACAGTTTGCAACACGAGGGGTAGCGAGTATTGTAATGTAATTCCTCCGAATGAGTAATAGGCCATTACATGCAGCTATTTATTGGAACTTGTGTAAAGTTAATGAGTTTTCCTTGAATAAAATATATTCCTACAATAGCAGTAACAAAACAATTTAATTTCGAATAATTTTATAAATAAACTACCATACTTTTTACAAGATTTGTTGGGCAGAAGTTTTATTGATATTAGTTTAGCAGCTTTTATAATCCCTGGTAGAGTTTCACAAAGCTTGTCATCACTCGTTGCAGTTTTTTTAATCGCAAACTTATAAAAAGATACGTATATAAACATAGAAACCCTGTTCTTTCAGGTTGCTTAACATAGATGTTGGGTTAGTTTGGGTTAGTTTTGAGATGTTAAAAACAACTTCATCTATTTACTCACGGTTTCAAATAGCAACGTGAAAATTACCATGAAAACCAGGCATACGTGTGCATGCTTCTTGGGCAAAGGGTTATTCTTCTCGAAAACTTTGCAATAACTCAGAGGAAGTGATAGGTAGAAGGGCGTTTCAGTTAAATACAATGCAGTATTCTACAAGAACCCTTATTGTTTTAATTGATTTGGAAAACGTACATGCAACAACACTTTGCCTAAAGGGCGTTATATTTTTAGGCATGGTTCTGTATCTGTAAGATTGATAACCTGCTAGGAAAGTGTGTCCTGATTAGGGTACATCCCCAATAGTAGTACTCAGTACATAAAACATGTACGCTAATCGTAATGAAAGTAATAGTGGCCCACGTTGGAAATAGTCCAACATTCGTAAGAAGACAATCAAGCTCTTTTATCGACATAACTTTAGATCTGAGAACCTCTTTCGAAAACTGAAATCTTGGGAAGTGTTGGACAACGAACCACTTACACCGCATAGACATACAGTCTTCAAAGTAAATGCCTGCCAAGCAACAAGGAATACTATAAAAAACAAGGTTAGTTAATATAAAAAGACGCTGCTAATGGAATTAAGAAAAGTGGAGATAAGAAACACCGGCCCCACAGAGCTAACTGAGATAATACAGAAGAGCTACCAAAAGACAAAAGATAGGAGCAAGAACTACCCAAATAGTGTACCGTACTGGTGGAACGAGTAGAGTGCAGAACTGAGGAAGAAATGCTTGAGTGCCAGAAGGTCTTACACAATAATATCTCAGAGATCACAAGACATCGAGATTGTGAACCGAGCATGGGAAATATACAAGGCAGCTAAGAAAGATCTAAAAACACACATTCGAGATGAGAAGAAAAGACATTGGCAAAAACTTTGTGATGAACTAAACGACGATATTTTTGGAGACGGGTATAAAATAGTCATGAAAAGGTTTAAATCAGCAGGGGCCCACGACGATCTAAAAATCAATATTATAAATTCCCTATTCCCGAAACGAAATGACAGAATACCCACATGGCGGAGTCCGGGAAACATTAATTTTAGTCTGGAATAACATCTGCAGGCAGCCAACAAATTAAAAATAGGCAAAGCATCGGGTGAGGATGGAATTCCACCCGAAGCAATTAAAGAACACGTAGCTGCTGCATCGAACTCCATACTAAAGGTCATGAATGGATTATTAAATTGGCAAGAATTTCCCTTGAACCGGAAAACCTCAAAGCTGGTACTGATTCATAAACTAGGCAAGCCTTTTGATCATCCTAAAGCTTATAGACCACTCTACATAATCAACATCCTGGCCAAATTGTTCGAATACCTAGTAAAGGCGCGCCTGGAAACGGAATTGGACGAAAAAGAATTCTTCGCACCAAACCTATTCGGGTTTAGGAGGGGAAAATCCACTGTACAAGCCGCTAAGAAAGTAATAGATTTTGCCACAAAGCAAAAGTTTGGCTGCTTTGACGGAGGTAGTGGCGAGCGCTGGTGCGCGCTTCTCAAGCTTTAATTCGGCGTCATGGGGTTAAGTAATAAGGGAAATAAATAGGATTGGTGTCTCAGCATATCTCCTAAAGAGACTAATTTTCGAATAGAAGTATAGTTTATGAGAGAACGTCGCATGAAGTGTCGGCCGGCATACCACAGGGATAGGTTTTGGGAACCACATTATGGAATATTTTCTAGGACCCTGTCGTGAGAATTGGACAGGACCACGAAGTGGAGATTATTGGTTTTGCGGACGATCTCGCCATTGCAGTCAGAGCAAAAAATAAGGAAGGGCTAACGGATAAAGCAAACCAAGTCCTAAAACGAATAAATGAATGGATGGAGGAAAATGACCTAAGCCTTCCACCGGAAGAATGGAGGTGGTCATACTCAGCGGACGGCGAGATGTTAAGTTTGTGATAAATGGAGTAGAAGTAATTCCTTCAAAGGAAATAAAATACCTGGGAATAACGATAGGTGAAGACATTAATTTTAGAGCCCACGTGGAACAGTCAACAAAGAAAGCTGGGGACAGACTAAGCTCTTTAATGAGACTTATGCCCAACACTGGAGGCCTAAATGCCAAAAAGAGGCAAATAATCTACGGAGTCGTGCAGTCCACTCTATTTTATGGATCTTCCATCTGGGGGGGGGGGGGGGGGGCAATTGGTCATAAATAAGTACTAAAACATGGTTGGGGGAATCCAAACGAAGGCGCTGCTCCGCATCGCAAGCGGATATAGAACTATATCAACAAAGGCCATACAGGTGCTCACCGGGTTTACTCCTATTGACCTCATAGTCAGGGAGAGAAACCAAATCGAAAATACAGACAAGGGAGAGAAGGCTCGATCCCAAGCAAGAACCGACACGATTACAAAATGGCAGACAAGATGGGACGAAAATCGAACGAAGGCCCAATGGACAAAGGAGCTCACCCAAATAACGACCTCTGGATCAAATGCTCGCATCGCAAAACAAATTATTTCCTCACACAGGCATTGTCAGGACATGGTTCCTTCAGGACTTAACACCAAAAGACTCTTCAAGACAGACGAATTTTGTATATACTGTGGCGAAGTGGACACACCTGAACACACCATATTCTATTGCCATAGACTTCGCTCGGAAATTAGACTGGGGACGACGCTTACTAATACAGACGATGACCCAAGACAAAAACAAATGGAATGCAGTAGAGGATATAATACACTCAATAATGGCGAACAAAGGGAAAGAGGAGAGATCAGCTAGATAAGAAGTATGATAGAGAGCTATGCGACTTGTATTGGTCAGACAGAAATATGACATACTTCATATACCACTAAACTAGGCCTGCAGTGTCCTGATGAAGAAGTCTTCAAGGGTGGTTCCAGGAAACTGCTGGAGGATAAGAGTAGGGGAAGGGTTTTAGTGGATCGGGCAGTACAGGAGTCCCACACATTATGGAGTGTCAGAACACCAAGGCTCCATGAGTGCATAGAAAGCATTTCCTAATCCCCACATAAAAAAAAAGTTTTGATTAATTTGGGCTAGCTGTGGTTAGTTTGGGGTAAGAAAGAGATAAGCGCACGTAGCTCTGCTGGTTCCTTAGATTTCTTTTTCTAATGGATTTCTGCTCTTTTAAAGTTTAAATTTTTTTTTTAAATGAGAATAATGTATTTGCGGCGAAAAATTTTTAGTGTTCTGCGTTGGGAGAGGTGCTCTAATGCCAAAAAAGAAATTGATTTCTTCCTAACGGATTTCAGCTAAACGAAACTTTACCTCTTTTCAGCTCCTCAAAAGTCGAACTTTGGGGCTTTTGTGTGGGATAACCAAACAATTGCGCAACATTTTAATCGTCAAAAACGTCTTTTAAAAGTATCTAAATAAAGAAGAAAAAAATGTTTCTACAAACTTCCAATGGTTGTTAAACTGAAAAATTAATGAGATGTGAATTATGTAAACTACTGACTGACGTAACAGATTTCTTACAATTTTCAGGCGGTCGAGTTAAAGTTTTTACGATTTCCGATTTAATAGGCACAAAAACAATTAAAGTAAGTAAGACCCCAGTCGCAGATAGCATGATATTTCTGGGTATTTACGTGGATACGTGCCTCGATTGGGAAAGGCAAATAAATGATGTAGAAACACGTTTAAATAGCTTTTGCAGTGTGTTGAGGCGGCTTAGGGATCAGTTGTTTCTGAGCACTGTAAGGATGTTTTACCTCTCCAATATACAGTCAGTGTTAAGCTGCGGCATTCTATTCTGGGGATCTGGGAAAAGTATCGGCAATGTTTTTAGGGCACAGAAACGAATATTACGCTGTATTTTTGGTCTACACCCTACTTGTAGGCCATACTTTGACCAATTTGACATTTTGACAGTACCATCGGTAGGTATATTTTCATTCACTTGTTGTCTTTGTAAAAAAGAACCCCTCTTTATTTGCTACTATTTCCCAGACCTATGCCCAAACCATGACAACGCGAACAAGAAATGCAAATACCTTATGCATACCAATGCACAAGTCTACTTTCTTTGAGAGAGGGCCATTGTAATATTGTATTGAGCTATTAAGGCTTTTAATATGCTTCCTGGCGAGTTGCTAGCATTCCTTTATTCAAAAGACATGCCAAAAATTACTTAAAACAGACAATTTTTTATTCATTCAGATTTGACTTATAGCACCGCATGTCTTTGCATTCTTACATCTACATTTGCTATTCCTTTTAATTCTAAGTGCATCATTATGCCAATAGGTAATTTATTGATCTGTACTATTATACAATTTTCTATGTTCTATTTATATTTTAAATATGTCATTGGTTTGTTATATTAAATTTGATTATTTTGTATAATTTATCTTAAGTAATTCAAGGTTAAGATATGTAGGGTACTTAAAGATGCCCATTAGGTGACGTTGCTTTGTCATTTAGTATGATGTTGCTGGCAATAAAGGATATTATTATTATTATTATTATTATTATTATTATTAAGCGTATGTATTTTTTGGCTTACTATAATAAACATCAATATGACCTTTTTTCAACTTCACGAAGTAGGTAGCGTAATTCGGATTACTTCCGTTCATTAAATTAGGTGTTTAATGAAAATAAGATATGCCCGTTATTACTTTTTCTATAACTTGAAATTTATTAGAAAAAGTGACGTAATCACTTCGTGATATTGATATGATAATAATATTCTTATGTGTGCGTTATTTTGAAATTTAATCAATATTTGCACTAATCTCCATGACGAGGAAATCTATTGTTGACAGAATGGTGAATGAAAAATAATTCTACTTTTTAGCAGAATGCTAGATTAAATTTTATTGTAAATTAGAATTTAAATAATGATCAAATATTGCCATTTTCTGATAGTTACAATATCTAAGTATTACGTAAATTATAGTAGTACTACCAAAGGCGTGAGTAGAGCATCACGCGTAATATTCAGGTTCCTAAACACCTCTCAAATGACATCAATTTCAAATAATATAGATATCAATAATATATATTACCAATATTGGAATAACAGGATTTAAGGTTGTTATACTTGTTGGTGCTGCCAAATGAGTGGTTTATCTCCATCTATATACCTTCCGTGTGGGCTTTGCTTATTTGTGGATCAGGATTATTCTTACTGCCAATTCATAATAATATTATATTATAAATTGACAATAATTGAAATAATAAAATAAATCAATTCAGAAGTGTTTATTAGTCACAATAATATATGTACCAATAGTTAACATTTGCACTCTAATAAACACAGTAACCAAAAATAGTATTCACTCGTCTAACCATAGTATAAAATGCAATACTGTATAAAATATGCATCCCTTTAATTTAATGAATTATCTTTTTATATGGAATGATGTACAATAACTGAACTATAAGATTCAAAAAATCCGTGAATATCTTACAATAAAGAAACAAACTGACATTTAGATATTTTTAATGAAGCCTGATACCTAGTATATGTTATTTTCACTAATGAATTCACTAAGTAACTGGAAAGTTCATATTTTTGTATGAAGGGATCTTCATTAAAATACTTGCACCCTCTAGTTGTTTGAATCATATAATCATTACCAGCGTCTCGTGTTTTAATGTTCTTATATTGTTACTGCTTTTTCTCACTATTCTTTGAGTATATCCAGCCTTCATTTATTTTGTTTGTATGTTTTCCCGCTTCAGAGGATTTGGGTTATTAAGTATACATATCTTTACAAGCTGCATTATTTTCGACTCCGTCAATGTTAAGAAAAGTACAACCGCATCGATACAAAAATTAATTATAAGAGAAGTTTAAAAAAAATAAATTCGGGAAAAAAGTGGTAAAAAGATGAAGGATTTGAAGATAAATGAAGGTGGAGAAGAAATAAATGATGATGTTTCGAGTTGATGTTAATAACGATTAAATTTCAGGAAGTTGTTGGCACTTTCTGTCTGTGGTCTCAATTTTCCAATATATGTGCTTTACTTTTATACTTTCGTTGTCGTACACAAAGAACCGGTAGGTACGATTAAAAATCGTGCAGGTATGCTTTTAGGAAAGAAGTTTTCAAAGCAGTATCACCACCATAAAAAGTCAATACAGATTATAGGGAAAAATTTAAAGCAAAACTGTTAGTAATTGAAATTAACCAGTACGACGAGCCTAAAAATCTAAATTATATAATTTATAACCCATAGCGATTATCTTTGTGTCATTGCCAGCGGCGGATCTAGGGACGCGTGGACCTCAGGGCAAAAGGTATTTATGGGCCGCTACCTCTTGTATATTTTAAAACTAAGTTAAGGCATCGTGGGGCCCTTCTGAACCTTGGGCCCCAGGGCGGCGCACCGAACTGCCCGGCGATATGTCCGCCACTGGTCATTGCACAGCCATCCTTTGACGTATTTTATCCATCTTTCTCATTCTTGTGGTACCCGTAGCCATTGTTCGCTTGCTACTGTTTTAATACCATCACCCATCGTTTTGGCAGTTATTCTGTATCTGCCAGGTCCCTATTTGATAACTTTTCAGGCTTACCTACCGTTATCCCAGTTCTAAGAATAATCGTAATTAATGATCAATTATTGTAAAGACAAACTGGACACGAGTATGGTCGATTTAGGTCCCTTGAAATTTGCGTCGATGACAAATACAAATTTTTATATATTTTTTATTGATTCAGCCCAGTCTAATTAACACACAAAAAGAACAAGTCAGAGTTCAAAAAAAAATTTTAAATATATAAAGAAAAACTAGGTAAAACTCAAGACCGTCACGTGCCCCTTGCTATGCTTTGATATATGTTTAACAAGCTGTATTTTTTCCTAAAAGTCTCCAGGTTATTTATTTGTTTCACCATAATATGTTCTGATATTTTATATTATCCAAATTTTAAAAAAGTAATCCAGAATCTTTGTGAAAAGTTTTTTAAACTATGTCCCTCGATCTTAACTCAAGACCGTCACATGGTATTTATTAAAAATATTAGATTAGATTAAAAAGAAAACATGACAAAAAAAAATCAAAGTGACACAAAAATCCGAAAGATATAAGCAAAATGCAGATAAATGAAAAAAAAAACAAAAGTTTCAAGAACCAGAAAATCAACACCGTCACCTAATACAAAGGCCACAACAATAATTCGACAAGTCTCTGAAGCGGTAAAAAGAAAATTAATAATAGGTGAAATTATATCACAAAGTTTAAATTCATCTCAGACGTCAACTCCGAAACGGTTAGCACAAGAAAGAGACGTGATATGTAAAAAAAGTCCCCGTTTCAAAAAGATATAGAAAAGTATAAAATAAAAGAAGATATGAAGGAACTTGTTGGTCGCTATAGCCTTCAGTTAAAAGTATGCGGAAATAAAGATAACGCAGCCAAAGAAAATACACAACATGATAACAACAGTTTAATAATAAAAGAAATACATATTTTTTTTGAGGAGGATGGTGTTTCTTATTAAGCACCCGGAAAATCTGCTACAATCACAAGATAAAAGTTAAAAAATCAAAAGCGTTTTCTATATGAAAATTTAAAAGTTCATTCAAACTAAAAATAAGAAAGCTAAAAGTAAAAATTGTATGTAAGAGTGCAGATTTAAAACAAAAACTGATTGAGTCTGTGCCTTCTTTTATGACCCACAGACACAGAGCGTATCACCAGCAAATATTTTCCAGATCTTTAAAGCAGGAGTTGAAACCAGATGAAGTTCTTATTATTATAGAGTTTTCAGAAAATTACCAGTTCAAGTACGCAAATGAAATCGAGAGCTGCCACTTTGGTGCATCAAATAATCAGATTACTCTGGACACTGGCGCATATTATATCCATAATTCCTTTATGGAGGAAAATTATGAAACATTTGCCACTGCTTCATATTCAATGCGCCACGATGCGCCAGCTATTTGGGCTCATTTGTCGCCGATTTTAAAAGAAATTAAGGAAAAATTCCCATTTATTAAAAAAGTACAATATCGGAATAAATCAATTCTTTCCTTGTGGGTTATTTCCTAAAAAAAAAAATGGAGTTTGAACTAGGCACCTACAATTTTAGTGAAGTGGGCCACGGAAAGTGTAGCAGATGGTGTCGGGGGTACCATTAAGAGTTGCAGATAGTTGGATAGCAAATGGACATGATGTTGCAAGTATTGACGATTTTTTAGAAGCTAACAGAAAGACCAATATTAAAATAATCGAAGTTAAGCCATCAAGTTTCGTTTATCTCAAACAATCATAGAGAGCTTCACTTAAGATTTATGTCTTGTCTAGAGTGTCGAAACAATTTTAGATGCAGTCGGGCGCCTCCCCAAGTGGCGGATAGGGGAATGCCTCCTAGCTATAGGTGGTACCGGAGAAATGAAATATCCGGGGCGGTCCAAAACTAGCATGGTGTAGGACAACAGCTACGTCATCACTGGTACGAGGCTATTGAAGGGTTGCAGCCCTATTGGCTCGATGCCAGACAGTTGCAGGCGAAGATTACATCTTGATCTAACCCGCCGCAATACTGTGATGAGGAAGGCAACGGGAAACCACCTCATTAAAAATCCTTAGTAAATCATGATATGGACATCTACAAGAATTACATGGGTACTGATCATGGAAATCGGATACCAAGATCCAGCAGTGGAGGAGATCGCAAGGTATCCCAGGTCCAGCGAAATCCTTGCAAGACGCAAAACAACGATAACCCAGATATAGCGAAGGACAACAAGAGAGTAAGGCGGTTAATGCGATCAAAGAGATAAAACGCCTGAATATAGACATACTGGGATGCACGGAGGTAAGATGGCCAAACTCAGGACACTACACAATTGACGAACACCACATATACCACAAGCAAAAACAGCAATGGAGTTGCAACTATTATCAACAAAGAAATTAACAAGTCAGTAACAGATTTCATACCCATCTCGGACGGAGTTGCACTGCTCAAAATTAGCACAACCCCAGTCAATATGAACATAATCACCACCTACGCTCCAACAACAGAAAGCACAGAAGAAGAAATAGAGACGTTCTACGAACACATCCAAATGGCACAAAAATGTACAAAAAAGAAGAAACGAACATCATTCTTGGCGATTTTAATGCTAAAGTCGGCAATTCAAAAGCAGATGGCGTCATGGGCAACTATGGAATGGGTGTGAGAAATGATAGAGGAGACCGATTGATACAATTCTGTATGGAGATGGAATATACTATAACAAAACACTTTCTTCAAACTACCACTCAGAAGACTCTATACATGGAGATCCCTGGCGGACAAGCAAGAAAGAATAGTGAGAAACCACATAAATTACATCATTTTAAACAAACGATACAGAAACGCAATTAAATCAACAAAAACCTACCCAGAGGCAGATGTTTACTCAACCTATGTTACGCAAGAGCTAAACCATAAAATCATAGAAAGAATCCAGCCTAATAACACCTACCTGGAAATAGAAGAAATGTGGGAAAAAAACAAAAATATTATCTCTGGTACCACAGAAGCCAAATTGAAAGCGAATAGAGGGAGAGGGAAGCACAGCTGGTTGACAGATGAAATATTAGATATGATAGAAGAAAGAAGAACGCACAAGAACAACAACCTCGGAAAATATAAGGAAATACATAAGAGCATAACTAGGAAAATTAAAGAAGCAAAAGAGCTTGCGATACAGAAGGACTGTAAAGAGATAGAGAACCTGCAAAAGCAACACTACACATTTAATCTACATCGGAAAATTAAAGACACAGCAGTAATTAACAAAATCAAAAAATTACAAGATAATCCTAGATGCAATCGACAACATTATCAGTGATAAAAAAGGAAGAACAGCACCATGGTAGGAGTATATGGAGGAATTGCTTGAAGATGACCAAAAACTACGGAACGAAATGCAGGGAGATTCAGGCCCACAAATTACAATAGAAGAGGTAAGAAGATCAATTGAAAGTTTAAAAAACAACAAGGCAACGAACTAGACCAGATACACGGAGAATTACTTAAGTTGCTTGGAGACGACCAACTAAAGCTGTTGACCACACTGGTGAACAACATTTATGAAACAGGACATCTACCGATAGACTGGCTAGTATCAACATTTATACCACTTCTGAAAAAAGGAAAAAGCCACAAAATGCTCAGACTATAGAAGAATAAGCCTGATGAGCCATGCCCTAAAAATTCTACTCAACATAGTTCATACACGCATTTACCGAAAGTTAGAGGAAAATACCAGTGACACCCAGCTCGGGGTCCGGAGCGGCCTAGGAACTAGAGAAGTTCTTATTGGAATACAAGCTCTGATACAGAGACACCGCGATGTTAGCTGTGACGTCTTTATACGCTTCGTTGATTTTGAAAAAGCATTCGATAAAGTTCGACATGGGAAACTTATGGAAACCCTTCAAGAAGCAGGTATAGACGGTAAAAATATGCGCTTAATAACACACCTGCACAGAGATCAACGGGTGTCATCCGCGTGGAAGATTAACTTTCCCCCGAGTTTCCCGTTAAAAGAGGAGTCCATCAGGGCTGTATAATGTCTCCATTGCTCTTTAACGCATACTCAGAAAATCTTTTTAAGGAGACATTGCAAGAAGTGGAAGAAGGCATTTATGTCAACGGAAGCTAATAAACAACCTCAGGTATGCGGACGATACAGTTCTACTAGCCCATAAGACTGTAGGACTGCATATTTTAATAGACCGTGTCACGGAGGCATGTGACCTGTACGGAATGAGATGAACTGCAAGAAAACCCAAGTCTTGGTAATCAGCAAAAACAACAGCTAATACACAATTTCTTGCCAACAACACCCCCCTACAGCAAGTAGATACAATAAAATATCTTGGATGCAACCTTATGAGATATGGTGTTACCGGCGCATGCTCCAGATATCGTGGACGCATCATATCATTAACAACACGTGTGCAGAAGGACCTAGAAATAATGACAACAGTCAAGACTCGAAAGCTGACATACTTCGGACACGTTATGTGCGGCGAAAAGTATCGCCATCTTCAGCTAATTCTACAAGGCAAGATAAAAGGTAGAAGAGGTCCCGGTCGACGAAGAATATCATGGCTGAAGAATTTAAAACAGTGGACGAGAATGACATCCGTGACCCTATTTAGATCCGCCGTGAATAAAATCATATAGTCCAACAAGATAGGAGGATAGGCACCGCAAGAAGAAGAAGAAGAAGAAGAAAAATGACAAACGCAACGGCAGTAGTTGGCAGCTGGATTGCAGTCATTTTTGAGAATTCCTGGTTTCCAGCAATAGTTGAAGACATTGACCACGATAAACTCAAAATAAATGTTATGCAAAAAATGGAAAATACTTTCAGTGGCCAACTAGTAAAGATGTCCAAATGGCTCATTCCTCTGGGTTGCGAAAAATTATATCGAAGGCTCCAATTAAAAAGTCATCGAGGCTTTACATTGTTCTGTCGTCTGATGATTTGGATTTTAAATGCGACCAGATAATACAGCAGTTTCAGTAAATTGTATTGTATTTTATTGTAATTTTAGTTTTTAAGGTATCATAAAATAAGTTACGACCTAATAATATATATATTTTTTTAATTTCTTAAAAAGTTATGATGTTAAACTGAATTTCTGATTTTTAATTTTGATAATTTTTTTTTATAAATTTTAGTATCACTTTTTCATATAAGCTCAAGACCGTCACATTAAACTCACGACTGCCACAACGCATCAAGTAATATAAATTTTATTAAATTATACTTTGATATAATAAAAACATATTTTTTTATATTATAATGTAAGAAGACAAGGTAATAATTTAATCAAACATCGCTGTAGTTTTCCAAATTACAAAAAAAATTACTAAAATTCTTAAGTTTTTAAGTATTTTAAACTCTATAAAAAAGAAGAAAAGCAGAAGCCGTTAAACGTTTCCATTTAGTAGCAATAATTAACCCTAATATCTAAATAATTAATTAACACTATTTGATTATAAATTTCTTACGCTAAGTTAAACTTTTGTGACGGTCTAGAGATTTAAAAAACTGTATAACTTTTTTCTAAGCGAAAGTTGAGGGGACCACTTGTTGACTTTAGAAAATACACACATTAAACTTTTCAAAAAAATACTTTTATTTTTAAACTTGCAATTTTTTTTGTGCAAAATTTTTGACGAATCGACCAT
>MU186203.1:64747-95069 GCA_016904865.1 Pissodes strobi | reverse complement strand
TTACTGTAAATTGTCAAAGACTTGGCTAAATAAATATGTATTTATACCTAGGTCAATTTAAGTCTCGATTTAAGTATAGGCATGAATGTAGAACATATTACTTAATTAGATTTTTATACAAACCCTTAGACTATATAATAAAGATATACTCTAAGTACAAACCTAACCTGAAAAATCTAAAATAATATCAGTCAGCTCACAAACACAAACTGCTACGTTGCCGAATTTCATTTAAACTATTAAAATTAATAGATATTTAATTTTCACATTTTTTTGGGGGTATAAAATATAAAAATTATATGGGTTTTTAATTTGGGATTTTAGTTTCAGTATACATATTTAAGAAATTATTTCTTACATTTTTTACTTCCTTGGCAAGAGAAAGTAGGATACCTACTATAATTATAAAATATATATTTCCGAGTATACTACCTACTAATATACAGGATGAGTCATTGATATGGGCATATCAATGAATCACCCTGTATAAAAATTAACTTTCGATAGTTTTGTTTTTGTATCTCTAGATTATGAAAAGCATAGTATCTCACTTGGTATCTCATTTTCGTCATTCTGTCTGTTAGTGTGTTGACGAGATAATTTAAAGGGACACCCGAGGGGACACCCTTGTTGTAAATGAAGTTCAAAATGACTTTGTGTTTCCTAGGGAAGAAAAAAAATTATATAGGCATCCAAAATACAGTAACGACATGGATCGAGATTTAGACAACCTGGATATAGAAGTTTGTGTAGAAACAGCTCTGCAAGGAGCACTTAATGAGGCTAACAAAATTGGTTTACTATCCACAAAAGAGGATTGTTTATCTATCGACCTGGTACAAAAAAGCCTGACGAAATAATCAATGTGGAAACATGAGAGCGAAAATGAGCGTGTCACCGATGAAGACATACCTAATTGTAGAAAAATAATGATTTTGAAACAACACACATTATTAGAACTGAAACTGCACAAGAAATAGTGACGGGACGTTGGAACTAAAGGATTTCTGAGCTAAAATTAAAGGCACTAATATTGATGAGAGTTCTCCTTACTTAAAAGTTACGTTAGACAATAAGGACGTTACGAGGGACGTTATGTTATAATTTAAAAAAAACACTTTTTGCTGGTTACTCGATGAAAATTCGAGAAGATTAAGCAATGATAGATTAAGGAGATTTTTATCAAATAATAAAGGTTCGATTAAAGGTCATAAGGAAAAAAAAGCGTCCGATGCAAATTTAAGTTATTTACCTTAAAAAAAAATAAAAAGAAATACAAAGATGTTAAAAAAAAGAATCTGACGACAGTTCGGATGAAGAAATAAGTTCACCTGAGTTAAATGATTCGACAGACAGGGAATCCTTCAATTCCGACTGTAAGAGAGATGTAGATCTTCACTCGAGTTATCAGCAGGAAATTTTATTAGAAAGGTATTGTGCTGTTATTTATATGATCAGCAATGGTATATATAGGATGAACAGCAGAAAAAATTGGCTCAGACCGAGGCTCAGACACATACCTACAAAGTAAAATTTTTGAAACTTACTTTAGATTCTTATGTTTGGCCCAAAAGTGAAGACATTGATGTGGTCTCGTCAAAATATATCTTTTATGGTCCAATAACTCTAATTGGGAATGGGCCTTTTATTTTGAATAGAGAAGAGCTTTTAAAAATTAAAAAAAGAGTATAAATTAGCGAAACAAAGACTTTGTCTCTGAGGTATTCCTACTTTTACTTTTTGTTGTATCAGTAGATATGCAGGTACATCTAAGCATATTTACATATTTCATATTATTGCAGATAGAGTCGTGACGAGAAAATTCTGGGACAAAAGAATATCGCTCGGAATATCCTGTCAGCACCTAGACTATTAGAAAAAAAAAACAAAAAAAAACTTAGTATCAGGTAATCTCTCAGGTAATCTAGTAACCTCTATTAAGGTGCCACGAGAAGTGCAAAGTTTTTTTTAGTTGTCATAACTTGTCACCGTTTTAGGAGCCGTTTTACCACCGAATATTAGTTAATATTCGATGGTTTTACGTTGAAACTATGTATTTCCATGGTAATGACGTGAATTTTTCTAAATGTTTTCCTTGTAGCCTGGGAGATGCTTGTCCCAGAATTTTCTCGGCACGACTGTATGTACATCTAAGCATCTTTTCATATTTTATATTATTGTATTTTATAATATACTATTTTCTTGATTATTCTTGTTATGAGTTGTTTTTACTTGGGGTGATATTAGAATATTTCATTAGGAATTTAATGTTATTTTGTTATGTATTTTATTTCATTTATAGTTGCCATAGAAAATGTTACTTTTCTAATAGTGTGAGGTACTTTTTTATTAAGTTTTTGTTGTTAAGGACATATCATAAGTATCTGTAAAAAAACTGTCTAATTGGGATAATTAATAAGCAGCTCTGATTACTTTTTTGTTCTCTATTTTTGGGCTTAAAAAGATAGTATTACTTTAAATAATAGCTTACCCTAAATGTTTAAACATCATTTTTGTTTTAAATTGTCAGCATATCACATTATAAAATCAGAATATTTTTGTTTTATTCTTCTTTGCAATGCCTACATTCTTTCTGTAATCCATGAATTCTCCTTGCAATCTATGAAATCTTCGCAATCCCAGCACAATCATTGTATTCTTTTGTGAAATCCGTGAAATCTCTATTATTTTGAAATCAGTGTACACATTTTGGACCGCGGTTTGCCCCTCGCTATTTACTTTCCGGATCTTCCTCTAATTCTGATGATCTGATCGTCAGCCTATGACTGCGAGACCAATCTTCCACATTCATCCATTCCATCATTCATCTCCCATTCTTTTTCAAACTTGTCATACACTCAAACCATTCTCTCATTTATTAACAACCACAAAGTTAGTCCCAGGCTGGAGCCCTGTGAACATCCCTTGTGTATCCGTGACTCCACCTCACCACTAAGTACTGTCCAGCAACGTATAAAACTCCAGCATATTTGTATAGTGCCTTTGTTTATTCCTTTATCCACCATACGTTTAGCAATTAATGGGCCCCATGCCGAGTTGAACGCGTTCTTTAGATCCAGAGCTATCACTAATTGCGTTCTTTTAGCTGCCTTTTCGATTGTGGTGTCATGCATAAGTGCTTCAACTGCGTCCACCGTCCCCATTCCCCTTCTGAAACCGAACTGTCTATCTGAGACTATTTTACATGCCTCCATCTCTGTTTGGAGTCTCCTATTGATTATTTTATCAAGTGGTTTTCCCATTTGTGGCTGCAGGTTAATTGGTCGTAATCCACCATTTCCTTTTGGGATCCATACCAGCCATGCTTTCTTCCAACATTGTGGGAATATCCTCCTTTTACCATATTCTCTGATAGTCGTTCTTATGATATCAGGGCATACCTTCCACATGATTTGGAGATATTTTACTGTTATGCTATCCCGTCCCCTTGCCTTTTTTCATCAATTCTCTCTATTACATATTCTATTTCCCAGTCTTATATTTCCATTGGCTCAGCCTTAAGTCCTTTAATCATTTGATCCGTCTCCTCTAAGTCTGCCACTTCCTCAGCCGTTGTTCCTGGGTGATATTGTTCGATAAGTTATTCGTCTTTCTCCTTTCCCTCTAGTTCCCTATCACCAGTAGTGATATTTTTACTTCTCATGTTTTTTTTATTGATCCATTTCCACACCCTGCCCCATGGGCTTTCTTTGGACATGTCGTTCAGTTGTTCATTGGTATGATTTATTTTCTTCTTCTTTATTAGGTCTTTATATTTGCGTCTTTCTGTGATGTATTTAGCCTTGTCATCCTGATTTTCGGATTTGTTTAATTGGCAAATCCTTTTCAACCGTTGAACCTCCCTCTTTTTCTGCTCTAGGTCCTCATCCCACCAGTCCACCCCCATCTATCACTTTAACTCTAACTCTTCTGATTTTTCTAGATCCAATTTTTTGCAATTCTGTCACAAGTTTTTCAATATTTTCCTCAAATTCTGCGTCCGAAACTTCTTTGATACTTTGCAGGTCCATCATCTGTAACTCCTGCTTAATCAGGTCAATGATCCTATCTGTGAACATTTCAATCTATCTTCCTAATTTCCTTTTCTTTACGTTGGTAAATAACTCGTAGGTTATGTATAGTTGATCACTCAGCGTCTCCTTTTCAAGGACTCTCCAGTTTGTAACCAAAACATTTTTACTTAGCGTTAAGTCTATATAACTTTGTTCCCTCGTCGACCTGTATGTTGGCTTGATGATGGTTCTGAGAAGTCGAAACGTTGAGTTAGAAAAATGGCATCTTAGGATAGATTGTTAAAAAGTGCCTCTAGAAAGGGTTAATATATTATTTGATATTTTCAAACATAACGCCAACAAAAATCGAAAATTTCGATTTTTCTCGGATATCTCCGAAAGTACTCGAGTTATCTCAAACTTCAAACTTTGCTGTATCTCTTACCGTTTACGAGATTCTAATAGAGCAAAATTATTTAAGAAGATCTACACTTGGCATCGACCCACTCCGATTTGGCTATTTTTTTGTAGGCTCATATTGTTTTGTTTCATATAAAAATACATTTTTCTACCACCGTGCGTAAAATACTCACTTTACGCACTCTCTATGATTCGTAAAATAGGCCTTTTTAATGTGCAACGCGTAAAGTAAGTTATTTTACGCACTAGTGCGTAAAGTAAATCTGACGTATTTTTTGAGGTTTAGGACAGTGCGTAAAATAATATATTTTACGCACTAGGGCGTAAATTGTTTTTTTACGCACTAGTGCGTAAAGTAATTTAATAATATTTTTGTTTTTTCATATATTATTCGGTAATAGAAAAAATTTTGTATGCTACTCATGTGTAAAGAACCCTTTTTTTATTCATGGGATTGTCGCATTCACCTACGGCTCATGCGACAATATTCCCATTTATAAAAAAAAGGGTCACTTTACACACTTGTTGCATAAATAACTATTGGTTACTTTGGCATTAACCTCATGTATTTCATTCATTACAAAATATCAATACACTATTTAGACGGTCACACTATACCTCAGAAACACCCGTGACCACAGGAGGTACAAAGGCTTCGAGCCTAGTACATTGGTAACGCACCTCATGACGCCTAGTAGGCAGTCACAACATCTGATGCCACCTGGTCAACTACGTGGGAGGAGACTGGACGGGAGAGACAGTAGGGCGGGTAAGGTTGGTGGGAGGAGAGGATCTGGCCCGTGCACAGCACAGCGCCAGACGCTAGCAGCCGAAGCCGCCTGGTAGGCAAGTTATCCAACGCGCATGCTTGGCAGGTTTGCCTACCCTGAACTCTCCTGGCGCTGCGCTGCAGCACAGCGCACGTTTGTCACTCTCTGCCGCCTCCCGCTGCCCGCACCAAGCGCCCCAGGAAGGCCAGGTACATCACAAAAGTAGGTCGGATATTGTCTCACAAGATCAAAAATTGAGATTTTTTTAAAGAAAACAAAAACCTCCAACTTTGTAGCCGCGCAATTTCTAAACGATTCGTCCAAAAAAATCTGGGTATGTGCTCATTGGATTCGCTGGTGCTTTCTCTATAAGATGACCGCCTCGTATAGTCAGAGAAAAGATTTTTTGAACATTTCCCGGGACTTTTTTGGTAAATTTTGACAGTTTTTGGCCAATATTTTTTGAGATATTTGTCGTAGGCCAAATCTCTGGCCATATTTTTCACTAGGTAACCAATTTTCAACCACTTAGTACAAAAAACCTCTGCGTAATCGAAATTACCCAAATTCAAGTAAAAAATGTAAAAAAAAACGAGAAATGGCTACAGTTTAGCCAATAAATTTTTGCAGGACCTAATATTTTCATTTGGCTTTTGACTACGCCTCTAATCAGGCGTATAGATTGGAGAGCTCAACAGTTGCATAGAAAAGAAACCCCTACAGGTACCGTTTCTTGAAATAATGGTACGAAAGAACCATTTTTGAATATCGTTTATAAAGCATAATTATATATTACTAAAAATAGGTTTATATTAAAATGTTTTCATTCCGATATTATCGTACCCATTTACAGGGAAGAGTACTTTATTTTAAGTTCCAATAGCGTTCATGAGTTAAAATTGTGTGACTCTTATCCCAATTGTATTGTAAATATTTTTTATCTACTTTCATTTAGTAATATGAATTTTACAGTTCCATAAAACGTTTTGTAAGGGCACCTATTACAGAACTAGTGCTGTAATAGATGCCTTTACAGGCCAGCTAGTGCTGTAATGAAAAAAAAACCGGTTTTATTAAAATTATGCTGGTAAATAAAAACACACTTTTTAGGAGAATGATTTATTTATTATTAACAATTATAAAATTAATTATCAATTATTAATTAAAATTAATTATTATTAAATTATAACACTGGCGCATTTGGCAGCAGCTCAGTGTTGTTTTAACATTTAACTTCACGCTCGCTTCGGGGGCTCAAGAAAAAGAAACTAACCCAAACTAACTCTAGGCAATACCGAAAATCAAGGAAAAAACAACTTTGAAAAATATATGCCTGGGGGCTCAAAATTGGCGTACCTAGACGCGAATCGGTCAATTTAACAACATCTTAACCCAAGTGTCATGCGCATACGCCCAATCGCCTACGTTACCTGATATTCCTACGCGTAATAGCGACTCATTTGCTCAAATGGGGTCTGGTTAAGACAGGGTAATGTCTTAATAAAGTCTTTTTTTGGAAAAACTTTGGTATCAATCGATTCGTTTTTTTATTTTCTTTCCGAAAAAGCGAGGATCATTAAGATAGTATGACGTTTTTTTTTTGGTAAAAAATTGATATTAAATGTTCGTAATGTTGGTGCAATAAGCCATATTTCCATTACAGACGCGAAGTTTTTAAAGCATTTTAAGTATTAAATGCGAGGCAAAATGTCAAAGTTAACAAAAGCCAAATTTAAAACCGTTAATGTCGATTTGTTGACAGCATTTCGAAAGGTTTTTAAAGATCGTGATCGAAACGCAATAAAAATGGATATTCAAGGTTCATTCGAGCTATATGAAACCGTATTAAATTATAGCGATGTAGAACTATATAACTTTTTAGTAGGTAGCGCTTCGTGCAAGCCATTATTCATGCAAGTGCGTATTGCCTTAAAGGAGACGAAACTAACCCAAACTAACCAAAGCTAACCCAAGCTAACCGAAATTGTTACTCCTAAGTTTGCATGAAGAATAACTTGCGCTGAAGTGCGTAGTACCTAAAATGAGACGAAACTAACCCATGCTAACCCAAACTGGCGGTAGCGCAAGTCATTTTTCATACAAGTGCGTAGTGCCTATAAAACGAGACGAACCTATACCAAGCTAACCCAAACTAACCCAAGCTAACCCAAACTGGCACCCCACGCAAGTCATTTTTCATGCAAGTGCGTAGTGCCTAAAATGAGACGAAACTAACCCAAGCTAGCCCAGGCTAACCTAAGCTAACTGGAATTATTCCTCATACGTTTGCATAAAGAATGGCTTGCGAAGTGCGTAGTGCCTTAAACGAGACGAATCCAACCCAAAGCTAACCCAAGCTAATCCAAACTAACCCAAGCTAATTCAAACTAACCCAAGCCAACCTAAACTAACCCAAGCTAACCGGAATCGTTTCTCATAGGTTTGTATGAAGAATGGCTTGCGCAAGTACCTTAAATGAGACGAAACTAACCCAAAGCTAACCGAAATTGTTTCCCGTAGGTTTGCATGAAGAATGGCTTGCGCTTCGCGCAAGCCATTATTCATGCAAGTGCGTAGTGCCTAAACCGAGACGAAACTAACCCAAAGCTAACCCAAACTTACTCAGAGTAGTTCTGACTATGTCGTGGGTAACGCGGAGTAGCTTGGAGTAGATCGTAGGTAATGCGGAGTCGCTCGGAGTAGGTCGTAAATAGCTTGAAGTAAGTCGTAAGTAACGCGATGTGGCTCAGAGTAGCTTGGATCAGGGTCATAAGTAGCTCAGAGTAGTGTGTAGATCGCTAGAACTAGGGCGTAGGTAGTGCGGAGTAGGCTCGGACTAGCTTGGAGTAGGTCTTAAGTAGCGCGGAGTGACTCAGACTAGCTTGAAGTAGGTTGTAAGTACTGCGGAGTGACTCGGAGTAGGTCATCAGTAGCTCAGACTAGTTTAGAGTAGGGTGTAGCTAGTTGAGAGTAGGTTGGAGTAGGTCGTAAGTATCGCGGACTAGCTTGGAGTAGGTCGTAAATAGCGCGGAGTGAGTCAGACTAATTTGGAGTAGGTCATAAGGATCTCAAACTAGTTTGGAGTAGGGTGTGGATAGCTGAGACTAGGTTGGAGTAGGTCGTAGGTAGCGCGTAGTGACTCGGAGTAGGTGGTAAGTAGCGCGGAGTTGCTCGAAGTAGCTAGGAGCAGGTCTTAAGTAGCTCAGAGTAGCTTGGAGTAGGTCGTAACATTGTTTGTATTTATATAAACAATGGTCGTAGGTAGCTCGGAGTGTAGTTCATAACAGCCGCGTTCGTTTTTGTCATCTTTTCCTCGATTTGCTTTAATATTTTGATAGGCACGTGACTTGGAGTTTCTTTTTAAATACACAGAACTCGTGACTGTCAAATTTTCAGAGCAAATCGAGGAAAAAGATGACAAAAATGAACGCGGCTATAAAGTCGTAAGTAGTTTGGGTTAGGTTGTGTTTATACTCACTTCTCTCGCTCGAATAGCAAACCCAAATTAACCGAAACTAAGTAAATAAATAAATTATTTCATAAAACAGATTTCATTACATTAATTTGACTTAGTTTCTGTTCGTTTTACTCCCGGAGTGTGAGGAAGCCAACGCATGAAATGTAGCGCGCTTATTTGGCTTACTCTGAAATGGCTAAAAGTCGAGTAAAAGGGCGATCACTTTGTCTAATTTTCAATAAGAGAAATGTGCAACGTTTGGCAACCTTGACCGAGACCTCCGTGCCAGTGTGTCAAATATCATTATTTCACGTTTTAAATTTTTTACATTTGCTTGCTTCAAGTTTGATTTTGATTTTTAACTGCGCAAGTAGTAAGGTGTTTTAGTGATTTTACACAAGTTTAAACTTAAAACTTGAACTTTGGAGACTCAAAATGTGGTGGTTCCTCACATTTTCCTGGCTTTATCTCAGCCAGAATCGCTTAAACTACTCTAGACACCCTCTTGAGAACAAAAGAAAATTTGCAAGGCGGACAACCTATATCTTGAGTTTTTTGTCAAATTTGACATTTGAAAAATACTACTTGATGCTTAAATTCTCTTTAAAAACGTCACTTCTGACATAAAAGTATCGCTTATTGCACGAACATCTAATATCAATTTTTTACCAAAAAATCGTAATAATATCTCAATAATCCTCCCTTTTTTGGAAAGAAAATAAAAAAAACGAATCGATTGATACCATAATTTCTCCAAAAAAACCTTGCCCGTAAGTTGCCATAAAGTGATATGTCACCTGGCTTTGCAACCCTCTGAACTTCTTTTCAAAAATGCGATTAGTTGAGAAAATCTGCTTATATCTTGATTTTTCTTGACTGAAATCATAGTTCTCAACATTGAGTAGTGAGTCCATAGTATAGATGGTTTCTGGGAGCGTTGCTTTCCAGAAAAATAACCCAAAAGGATTTTCTCAGACACCTCCTTTATTTTGTTAGCTTTGCACCAATCTTCAAACTTCTGGTACTCCAACTCATACCGCGCATTGGATTTTGTCGGAACTAAACTTGAGATCGCTTCGTTTGCCGCTGCTTCTATATCAAAGGGTAAACTTCCATCAGAATCGCTCATTTCTAGAAGCGCTTTTTATATTTTTGGATTTGTTTGACAAAGTTTCGACAGTAACCATGCGAAACAGTAACCACGCGAAAGGTAACATAAAAAACTTGATTAGTAAACTTAATAGCAGGTGCATTTGTACAGGTGCATTTTTATTTTTAAAAATGCCTTTTGCCAAGTATGTTTATTCATAGATGAAAGTAGATAAAATTTTGTACAATATTCTTGTTGTAAATTCATATTACTACACTAATATTGTAAATAACTTTTACCGTAATTTGTCTCCCTCTATTATCAAGAGTGTAGCCAGAAGAGTTCAACATTCGCATAGCAAAGCAACCCTCTAGAGAATAATTTTGAAGAAGTACAAGAAAATAAAAACGGTTTTAATTGTTTTTATAATTAGAAATCTAGTATTATTACTATACTTGTTGGTATAAGAATATGTTTCAACATTTGTCAGCAAATACAATATGTATCGCTACATCAAAATGTATTGCAAATACTTATACGATTATAGAAAGCATAATATTACTGTTTATAAAGAAGTTGTTTTAATTTCAAGTGAGACCCGATATGTTCATGCAAATTAGATTAGCGATGTTGATACAAATATTAGCAAATCATTGTCGTAAATGTTCTTAATATAATTTATACATTCGAGCCAGTCATAGAGTAATTTGCTACATATAAATATGATTATTCCATAAAGTATCAGATATTATAGTCGTAAATTGTTTGGGATGATCGTCTGTTTTAAGACAGTTACCGACCAGTATGTGAGGAAGTCATTACTGCTTGCTGCTATTATTGGTTGTCAGGAAAGTAAATTATGAAGTAATCGCTTGGTGGTAGTGGTAATTTGAAATAATATGTATTTGTTCGAATAAAATTTTCTTTCAAGGCTGCTCCTCAGGGGATACTTAGTGGAAACGTGGGGAACAGTCGACGAAAATTATGGTTTCTGAGCTGCCAATGGTCATCCGTGCCTTTGGGACACCCTGTACCGAGTGTGTTAAAGCAGTTTGCTAACCAAAATTAAGCTTTATTTTATGAAAAAAGTTCGGACTTTTCAAATTTTGATCAGTTTATTTAAATGCGGTTTTCTAGTGATTGTCATAGTAACGTTGTATTATGAGGATAGTCAATATAAAGAGCTCAAAAATTGAATGATCGATATATACATTTTTTTGAAAGACTGATGTGTAAACTATTTAGTCCAAGAAATGTCAAATGTGTTAATCGAAATTGCGCTTTATATCGTACTGTCCGAAAATTGGCATTACACAAACACACTTTAAGCGGATATAGAATCCAGTATTGATACCAATAAATGAAAAAATAATTTCAATTTTTTTTCAGTTTATTTAAATAAGGTTCTAGAGTGGTTGCTATAGTAACGTGATATTACGAGAATGGTTAATATAAAGGGCTCAAAAATTGAATGGTCTATATTTTTGTGACACCTAGAGAAATAATAATAATTTTTTCGTCATCTACGCTATCCAGTTAGTTAATAAACACATTTTCATGGCACGTTTTTAGAGATTTTCAGTTTTCGAGTTATGACATTAAATCTGCGATTTCTCACAAATCTTGAAAAAATTTATTTATTTTGATGAAACTTTCTGTTCCTAATGCCATATTTCTTTCTACTGTAGTAGGAGCAAGAATTAATAGAACTTTTTCGTCTTTTTAATTATTATTACACACATTAATTTATATTTGTTTCCATTTAATATTTCAATATTTATTTTCTCTTATTATTACTAATCAAATGCTTACAAAAATAGCTACATTATTATTATTTTTTTGGCATAATATACCACAATATTTAGACATTTTTCGGAAAAATGATGATAAAAATACCACTCAAACGTCATAATTATCTAGTATAACGAAAACTTATAGGATTTTAAAGGTGATCTGGAGTAAGTGACGGGTGAGAAATGAGAATATTAATTATAAATGACCTTGTGTTATATTATACATAATTTAAAATATAAGACAGTAAAACGAATGGCCTGGTTTTGTCAAGTGCACTCTCTGTACCATATGAATCAACATTATTGTTTTCAAAAACCATTCCAACGTTGAAATGACTGAATCAATCGTATAAGTTTAAAACCCATATCGTGTTTGCAATCCCACACTAGATTTACCATTATTAAAGTGAATTCTAAAGCTTACAGCTTCACAATTTTGACCCAGACAGTCTGTGGGATCAATGATCACGGGCCCGCCGTTGTTTTATCATTTGATGGGTTGACAAGTTAATGATTATAGAGATTTCCAACCATAATAGTCGGTTGATTAATGGACGTTATCTAGGCGCGATAAAAATCAGTAGCGAATACTTAGCGTAATGGGCGTCTAATTGTATTTAATTGAATATCAATTTTTCTTTTTTGCCTTCATTCATGTAATAATATGACTAAAAGGAATGAATTTCAATGTTATATACTTTTTGTCAGATATATGTAATTTATGGTTATTTTTAGGTAAATATTAAATATTTGCGGTTATAGATATGACGATTGTAAGTTGGCACTAAATACAATTTGATGTTTGCTAAGGGATCTGTAATCAATCAATGCCGGAATGGGCCGCCGCGCCGGTCTACCGGACCAAAGACAGGTGGTCGACACAAATGCAACAGCTCTTTAAGTCCGAAATATATGGTTTTACTTATTTAAAAATATGCATAACAAAATAATTTGTATACCTAAATATACAACGAAATATTAGGTACAAGTTTCATGCAGTTAAAAACACATCAATAGATCCGATTTCAGAAGAATGCAAGAAAATATCACTAATTACCGCGGTCATTATCGGCAACTACTTGTTTGGGTTGTGTCTTCTTTCTGTTACATATAAATACATATAAGGAAAGTATTATTTTAGGAAAGTGCACGGACGAAATACCACATTATAAAAAGAGGAAAGAACAACTTATGGAAATATATTTTTTATAATATTGGAGAAATTGTAATTAAGACGAGATACATTCTTTTGTATAGGAGCATTCTAATATTCGCTACTATTGGAGTAGTCTGGCAACGTTGCAACCACTTGTGCCTCGATCGCGATTACCCTTCCACTTGCATGTCCCCCTTCTACATCTTCGCTCCAAATCTCAAAAGTCCATATGCATGACGTCATGAGTTAAAATTTTGTGAGCACTTTGTCCTTTTGTGGAAGTGTTGTTGGTTTAAGAGGAGGTAAAAGCTGTAGTTAAAGCATACGGCAATAAACAGGCCCTCAACGACACAATTGGCAGTGGTAAACAGAAAAAAACATGTCCGAACTTTACCTTTTTCTGGGTTAATTTGGCTTTTGTAGTGGTAGCAAGATTACATATTATATAACGGTTGATTCGAGCTTCCAAAAACTAATAATTAACACACAAAATTTTACATTAACAACACCAAAAAAACGACAATTAATAACTTGTTAGCTTATATAAGGAGTATGGCCTGGTTTGAGTCAGTTTTCGCGTTCATGCCAATTTGAGAAATGTCTCCATTAAATTAACTGGTTTTTGCTCATTCTCGCTATTATTACTGTCAACTTAATGCAAATCCGTCTACGGAGAGTTGCAAATTTGAAAATACAACAAAAGAGCAATAACCTTTGGATCTCTCTAATATAAAGCCAGGTAGCTTGAATGTTTCCCATTGGCCTTCGTACATCGTATTTCACGAGATGAAGAAGCGATAATCATTCGAATGAGTTAGAGAATATAAATGTCATAAGAAATTTGTATAGTTTCTTTAACACCGTGGCCGTAAAAACATCAAATTTCTAAACAAGCAATAAAATATTTGCCTAAGATATTGACAAACTGTGCAAAGACAGGAAAATTGGTAATGGGCAAAAACACGACCATAAAATTGTTAGGTGGCACGAGCTTGGCATGAATAATTGAAAAACGAAGTCTTATTTATAGAACCTGCCAACAGTATGGCAAACCATCAAATTTTAAAGGCATTACTACTCAAAAATATAATTTTATAGATAAACAATTATATAGCACCTTAGAGACCAAGGATATGATTTGTGTTTGAGTTCATACAAATCCATTAAAATATTATACTAAATACTAGTGCAATATGCTCGTAACTAGCTAGGAGCTCGCTCATCTTCAAGTTGAAGCTATGCATAGCTCTAAATATTACGGAGTTAAATACAATATTCCAACAAATTAATAGAGCTTACATTTAAGGATGAATTATATTATCTAAATTCCCTAATTGAAAATTGTTTTTACATATTTGAAGGAAAAACATTTTTAGGCACATTCAGCACACTTTCTCCGAGATGTAGTGAATAATATTGAACCGTCACACTCGGATGATTTTTTTTAATGATCTTTGTTTAAGAAAAGGTATACAATGAAACTCTCTAAACAATGCGGTATCGAGAAAGATTATTTTAAGAATATGATCCTTACTTAACAAAAAATATTAACAAACTAAGAACAATACAAGAAATCAACAAAACAAATACAACAATCAAAGTGCTAAACAAGCTTAGATAGTGCTTTAATGTATTTTAATCATTTTAGAGAAGCTATAATTTGTAGAAGCCATTGTTATCTCTATAGGTAATTTATTACCTAAAGAGGATTGTTGTGGCCTATATTAGTTTCAACATTTGTTTGAAAAAGTTTAAAATGTGCTCGGGAAAAATGTACAACAGCTCCGAAAGTCCGAAATATGTAGTATTACTTATTTAAAAATATGCCTATCAATATAAATTGTATACCTAAATATACAACGAAATATTAGGTACAAGTTTCGTGCACATAAAACCACATAAGTAGTTCCGATTTCACGAAAATACCACTAATTGTCGCAAATATTATCGGCAACTACTTGCTTATGTTGTTTCTTCTTTCTGTTACATCGTCTCAGATGATACGCTGTCGCCGGCTTTATAAGGAAAGTGTTATTTTAGGAAAGTGCACGGACGAAATACCACATTATAAAAAGAAGAAAGAACAACTTATGGAAATATATTTTTTATAATATTGGAGAAATTGTAATTAAGAGATACATTCTTTTGTATACGAGCATTCTAATATTCGCTACTATTGAAGTAGTCTGGCAAAGATAAAATTTCATCCTGAAGACCAACGATATCAAAGAATTTTATGGAGAACTGTTCAGCTCCTCCAATAGAAGAATATACCCTAAAAACAGTAAACGATTCAGCGGCTAGCCGAAGATGAAAATACTAGATACCCAAAAGCAGCTGCAGTCACAATGCAAGACTTTTACGTCGATGATCTCTTATCAGGCGCACAATTAGAGAGACGGAAAATCTCAAAACAGAATTAATTAACATGTTCAAATCAGGAGGTATTACGTTACGAAAATGGACAAGTAACAGCAGTGAAATAATGGAATCAGTTGAAACTAGCCTAAAAAATCAAGAAGACCTCGAGATAACAGAAGACAACATGAGAAAATCACTTGAGATACACATAATGACACGTTTAGGTTCAAAGCAAGTGTTTCCACAATCACCAAAGTAACCAAAAGGACCATCCTGTCAGAAGTATCCAAGTTATTTGATCCACTGGGGTGGCTCGCTCGAGTAGTAATAAAATCGATACTCTTAATACAAGATCTTTGGCTGCAGAAATTAAAATGGGACGACGAAGTCCCGGAAAAAATTCAATCAAAATGGAAAGCATTTGAAGAAGAATTGAAAAATGGAGAAAACATATCAATATCACTTTGGACAAAGCAAACCTCAAACAGTAATGTAGAGCTACATATATTTTGTGATGCATCTGAGAAAGCATATGGAGCAGTAATCTATATAAAAGTACCAATAGATAATAATCAAGGTTTCCAGATAACCTTGCTAATAGCCAAGTCAAAAGTAGCACCAATAAAAATGAAAGCAAGATTACCGAGACTAGAACTATGTGCAACATTATTATTAGCTAAAATAATAAAACAAACACTAGAAGCATTGCCGTGCAGCCAGACGGCTGTCTATGCTGGGACAGATTCCATGATTGCACTGTCATGGCCCTACAAAATGGAAAACATTTGTGGCAAATAGAGTCGTCCAAATTTACAGTCTCATTCCGAAAGAGAAATAGGACCATATCAGAGGTGAAGAAACCTCAGCTGACGCCGTATCTAGATGAATGGAACCCTCAAAGTTAGCAAACCATACATTGTGGTGGCAAGGCCCAGAATGGCTTAAGGTAAAAGAGCCAAAAACCATGGCCACCAAAAATATCATTATTAACACTCCTTCAGAGGAAACAAAAATTACTTGCTACGCTATAATAATAAAACATCCAGAAGAGGAGGAAACAGTAGCCAGATTCTCAACATTAAACAAGCTCATACGAACGATGTCACTTTGCAAACGATTTATCAGTATTTGCAAAAATAAAGAAAATAATACAAACAAGCTGTCAGTACCAGAACTCCAAAACACACTAGAACAGATCGTGAGAAATATACAACGGAGGTACTTCTCCGAAGAAATTAAGGCGCTGCAAAAACAAAATGGTATCAAGAAAACAAGCAAAATCTTGAGTCTGAACCCATTTCTGGATAATGGCATGATACTGCCATACAACTGTCACTTGACCAAGGTAGTTATAACCGACGCACACGACAGAACTCTCCACGAAGGGAACCAAACAACATTGGCACAGACACGAAAGCAATTCTGGATCGTCAATCCAAAACGAGCTGTCAAATCATCTATCGGAAAACGTGTCAAATGTATCCGCCATAAAGCTGAAACTACAGACAATTAATGGGAAACCCGAGGGGAAACCTTCCCTCTGCCAGAATAACCCCCTCTCACCCATTTGTACATTCTGGTGTGGATTATGCCGGTCCAGTTCAAATTAAGACCACTAAAGGGAGAGGTTATAAGACATACAAGGGACACGTCTGTCTTGCCACCAAAGCAATTCACATAGAAGTGGTCAGCGACATGTCACCACATACATTTTAGGCAGCCTTTCGATGGTTCATTGCAAGACGAGGACAGTGTGCACATATCTACAGTGACAATGGCACAAATTTCGTGGGAGCCAGTAAGATTCTTCACAAGGAGGTACAAGATATGATTACGACCTCCAGCAAAGGAGCACAGTGGCATTTCATGCCCTTCACATCGCTTCACTTGGGAGGCCTATGAGAAGCTGGAGTCAAATCTATGAAGTATCATATGAAGAGGGTGGTCGGCGAGACCTGCCTAACATATGAAGAAATGACAACGCGTATGCACCAAATAGAAGCTTGTCTAAATTCTCGGCCACCATGTACTCTAAGTAACGATCCAAGTGATCCCGTGCTGACACCAGGACATTTTCTGACTGGCAGACCCATGATAGAGTTTCCGTAGTATCAACACAACAATTAATTCCAATTTAAATGAAAGATGGAAATTGTTATCGAAAATCAAAGTAGATCTATGGAAAAGATGGTCATCAGACTACTTAAACCAACTACAGGCAGAGGTATAAATGGAAGACGTTTCACAAAACACCTGGGGTCGGAGAGTAGTACTAGTGAAAGATCAATGGCCTCTGGCAAGAATAATAGACGTACATCCATGTGAAGATAAAGTGGTACGGGTAGTATCTATCCAGAAACCAGGAGGAAATGTGACTTAACGTCCTATACACAAGTTAATATACATACTCGCGCAGCCAGAACCGTCCAGAGAACATACAAGAAACAAATGTACCAACCTATGGGGAACTGTAACCATAGCAATAATTTTTCTTTTAACACTACAAAAGTCAATGACCCAAAAATATACGGTACATTACCCACCTCCAGGGTTGTATATAAAAGAGGTTGGTCATGCCAAAATAGGCAGAGGAATGTTCAGACTAGAAGTGAAATTTGATAAATATCAACTAGGCAACGATACGAAAAATATAAACGATTGGATACACCAGTTAAATTCCTTTTGTGAGAGTGACAAGGAATTGGCTGCAAACACACAATGTTCTTCGCTAATTCACCTCAGCTACGAGTAAAACAAAGCTGAATCGAATGGATGGACAAAGAAATGGAAGACATAAGCTCCAAGAGGCAGAAGCAAGGTCTAGTTGGGAAGTTGCTCACCTCCCTCTTCGGAGTAAACGATGAAGTCTACTTGGATATAGACAAGTTGGAACAGAATCAAAAAGAGCTAAGTAAGGCATCTAGCCATCAAACAAAGTTGATGAAATATATCAACGAACAGAAAACACAACATGCACATTTATGAATTTAAAAACACACGTAAATCAACCTCGGTTTTAGTATTTTCAGCTGAGCAGCTGTGTTGTTAATTTTTTCGTACCAGGTGATACATCTGCGTGCCTGATCGGTAATTTTTCTACTGGTCTTTCCCTAAATCTTGTTGTGGATATGTTACCTTAAAAGCGATTTTTATAAAAATGGCTTTTTGGACAAGGTGTTTCAAAATTCCCTACAAAGATTTTAAGGGCGTATTTAGAAGACTTTTTTCCTATTAACATTTATATTATTTTATCCTATGACTACAGTTATGCATAAAATCTCCTAAAAATTTGCCCATATTTGGGCCTTTAGGCGCTCCCTTAGTTTTTGCCTGAAATATGCTACAAAACTGATTTTGGGAGGGCGGGTGGTTTATTGAGAAGATCTACACTTTTTTTGGCCGAAATTTTATGTTTAGAAAGAGAAATTAGAGAATTAAACAACACCGTCTAGTCTCCCTCAATTCCTTCTCGAAATTGAGTTTACGCCATTTTGGGACAATAAATGAATGCATAGAGGATCAGTGGTTTGCAGATTTTAAAGAGATTTGATGCAACGGTAGTCGTAGCCACAGTTCAAAATAATCCACTTTTTTTTGGCGCGATGGATTTTATTACGCATGTCTTTTTACCTCAAAAACTTTCTAATGAATGTTGAATATATTGATAGCTAACATACAAAAAAATATATTGAAAAAATCGGCAATTCCTCCATTCCATTCCATTCCATCAATAATAATTGCATATTTTAATATCGTACCGTTTCCGAAGTTTCAAAAAAAAAAGATAAATTTTGATCAACTCCTCTATTTCCAACCTCATTGACACGTTAAAAATTAAAAGATTCTAAAGCCGTGTTGGGTAACTGTTCCTGCCTACACTATACGAAACACCCATAACAATGGGATATCAAGCTATTTCTGGGTAAAGATTAACTAAGAGTAAACACGGAATACCAATCAATAATAAATGTTGGCATACCTTTGGGTGTCGATTATAATACCTACAAAGTAAATAAATCAATTTGATGTTTAAGTTGTTTTTCTAGTAACTTCAGATTTTTATTTAACATTGGCATACATTAGGTGACCTATTGTATATCCTTACTTTAGAAGAAAGAAAGGAAAACCAGCAATATTTTCGATTTTTCGCCGAGTAATTTCACAAGGACATTGTGGTTGATCAGGTTTCTTTTTTGGTTAAATATAATTTATATTTACTGTAATTTTGTGTGTGCATGTTTATGCAAATTTTAATAATTTCTCATTTAAAACTTTATTGATGTTTAGGCACAAATTTTTTAAAATATTAAAATACGTTTGTAAATTAAAATCTATTGCCGCATTAAAATGATTTTTAAAATTTTTAATAATATACGTGATTTATGCATGAGAATATATAAAATCTTTTCTATTATTTTCCGACTGCTCTCTATCTCAAATTTTAGAAGTAACAAACTTTATATGAGTTCATGTCTTCTCTTGCCGACCTAAAGTTAATAACGTTTATTTTAGAAAAAAAAACAAATTAAAAAATTTTTTTTGCTGATGGAAATGCACATCTACAAGCTCAATTTTTTTTTAATTTTGAGGAGGGGTCTAGATCCCCTTCTCGGCAGCAGTTCTCAGTCTTCGCAAACTAATACAAAATAATCAAAAATATTATTTTGTTGTCTTTTTCCTTTATATTCACTGGCATCGGTTTCACGTTTAATGGTCCAACAGTGTCCAACAGTGTAATATTAAAATAATCTGTAAATTCTTGTCTTATTTTTGGTGTTTCAATTTTTGGTCTTTTACTCTTTTGATCATTCAGATATTTCTGATAAAATTTTTTTCTTCTGGATGTTTCCCAATATAATGCAGTCTTAAAAAAATTGGGTAATATCCAGCAGACCTGAGTAATTGCTCTCATTCTGTCTGGATGAGGAAATCGATTTGCTAATATTCCAAAGGCGTTCTCAACAACCTCAACAAACCGGAGATTTGTTTTTCAACCTAATCTAGATCTCAATTTCGACTGAATGATTGTATTTTAAACTAACCAACCCAAATTAGCTCAAAAACGTCTGAACCAAATAATAACAACAAACTATATATTTTTGAAATCGGGAAAGCGTCTGTTATTGTACCAAAAAATACACAGTGTTTTATTAAAGAATAAACATTTCTTTGCTTTGTAATCTTCATTTAATTATTTTGATAGGTCCAAAAGGTAATCCGGAAAAAATACTTGCAACTTTGGTATGAACAGTATTCCTCTCACCGCTGTGCTAAACAAGTACCCACTCAATAAAACCCTATGGTTGGGTAGAAAAATTTAAATGAAACACCTTTGTATATGTTCAAACATATAAAGGAACAATATATTTTTTCAAATATAAATTATATTTTTGCAGGTCAAAGCCTTTAATACTTAATGACTAATTCCGATATTCCCCTTGTTTGCGTTTTAAAATAATATTTCTTATGTTTTTTTTAAATATAAATCCGAATATTAATTTGGTTTTTTTTTGTATTTGTTATATTTTTATTATTCTGAGTTTTGACCTTTTTTATCTGTACTTTAAAGGGCCCATTTCGACGAAAATATACCAATAAAATTACTAGATCAAACGAATTTAACTGTAATGAAGTTCGATCGTAATTATATGAAGTTCTCGTCGAAAAAAAATAAGAATAAACGTAATTTCCCCACTAGGTACCGAATACCACGAATCCAAAAACAAAACCTCGGTGTTAGCACTAACACCCGCGCGGATTCTGGAAGACATTCTTGAAAGAGTTTAATGAAAAATAGGACAGGTAAGGAAATCAAAGGGATTGAACCGTAAGTCCAAAGGCAAGAAGGTATAGGGTCTTATTTACTTCGACGAGGACTTCATACAGGTAAGTTCGTTTGAAATTACATTTCGGCCTCGTCTCGTAAATAAGAAGAAACGTAGATGTTTAAAGACAATACGTAACTGCTTAATTTTTCTGCACCGAATTGAAAATAATCAGTTACAACTGATTATTTCGGCGCATTTATTAAAAACAACACAAAACTGTATATTATAAGATCATAAAAATATAAGAGAAATGAACAAACTAACAAAGCATCATGCTTACAACTTCAAGTACTCAAAACTGCCACTGCAAAACTCTAGGCATCGTTAATGAGTCTCTTATACAAATTCGCGAAGGTCCTAGAACTATTGGACCAACCAGTTGCTGATCTAATAATATCCATAGAAACACCATGGATGTCGATGCATGACGGGTAGAGTGAGACCCATATTCCGATGTGTCAATCCCCGCATTATGCATAGCCCTACGTATCCATCGAGATATCGATTGAGAGGTTGCATTATGATGGGATTTTTTGAAAGTTATGAGTAATCTATTACAAGAAATGGCAGTGCGAAACGGTCTTATTTTTTGGATGTAAAAAAGCAGAGTGTAGCCACACAAATATTCCGATCGTCTGTAAAAAAAATGGCAAACCAATGACTGGTTGTAATTTATTAGGGCCGGAAGTTTGTATTCTACTCTGGATAGAAATATTCACATAATCGGAATTTTGAATATTTTTTAGCTCAATGAGTTTGCACCCTCTGCCCCGAAGCGAGGGCTAATAGCATAGCCAATTTATAAGAAAGAAGTTCCAAACAAATTTTATTATTGTCTAACCTCCGAAAATGAGTCAAAACGACATGTATTTGTATATTTCGGTCTGCTAGGCCTAAGGTGAAAAATACCTTTAAGAAATCGCTTAATTCTATAATTTTGGGCAATTTCTGGACCAAGGATATGAGCAATAGCAGATCTATGGCAATTAAGGGTACCATATGAAGCGCCCTTATTAAATTCTTCTTGAAGAATTTTTATACGATTGGGATAGTTGCACCAAAACAACTCTTCTTTCTTCAACACAGAACTGCCATTATGTCTTCAAACCTACATTATACTGCTTTAAAGTAGATGCTGTTATTGAAGCTATGCATACATCCAAAGTGCCTACTGGAACTCCACGTGAATCTAACGCTTGCTGGATAAGAGCCCGACCACCAGGGCAAGTTGAGGCCAAAGAGAGTGTGGCATTGATCTGTTGAAAGATAAACGTAAATCTATGTTAGGCTGAAGGTAAATCGGAGGACATTTTTGAAGAGAAGTAAAAAATCGGCCAATATGGGACCACTACTATTCCTTCTGCTTTATCATGAATAAACTTTTGTAAGACGCGAAGGATTAGAGAAAAAGGAGGAAAAGCATACAATTTTAGACCCTCCCAACTTAAGGTAAAAGCATCTACCCAGAAAGCGTCAAGGTCACGATGCCAAGAAAGAAATTTTTGACATTTTTTGTTGAGCCGACTGGCAAAGAGGTCTATATCCGAAGCACCAAAAAATTAAATAATGTTATTATAATATTTGTCGTTTAGTTCCCATTCTGTCTCGAAAGTAGTCTTACGAGATTGCCCATCTCCAATTGAGTTCCTTTGAAGTTAGTGTAAGAAGCAAAGATATAAAGGCTTCTCTCTTCACACCAACGCCTTATACCCGAACAAAGGTTATTCACCTTGGGGTATTGAATACCTCCCATTCTATTAATATAGGCAATGGGTTAGTTTGGGTTAGTTTGGGTTGGTTTGGGTTTATTCGTAATAAAATATTATGGCCACGAAGGGTATGAGCAAAATATTTTAGAGCAAAAAACACCGCCTTAAATTTCAGGTAATTTATATGTTTATTTCCCTCCTCCAAAGACCAGAAACCATTTGTTTTCATATCTGCAGAACATGCACCCCAGCCAGTCAAGGAAGCATCTGAATATATTTCCAAATAAGGCGCTTAGACCCATCGGGTGTATGAGCCAAGAAAATACTGGAAATAAATTCTCGTTTACTATGTTTTACCTGACTAATAACACCTATATTTAAAAGATCTCTAATAGACGTATTGAAAAAAATTCTCAGAATAAGTCCAACTCCGTTCAGAAGGTTCCAACTTTTGAATTGGAGTACTTTCTGTCTCTGCGGATGCGACGAGCCGCTGCTCTGACGTCCACCTCGACTGGCTCCTCGAGATAGTTGACGAGATAGACGACGTAAGTTTAAAGGATTATCCTTTGGTACAGAAAAAGGTCTTTCAGTAGAACGCGACGGTTGTCTATTTAATGCCCTTATTCGCCTTTATGCGATCTCTCAAATCACTACCAAATAACCAACCGTCCACTGATACAGTAATCAAGGGGTCTCCTTTAAGCCTGTCCGAAGAATTAAAACTAACAAATCTCGCCGAAGGACTGAATATTTATGCGCAAGTCCAAAAGTAACCTGCTTGTGTCACTAGCCAGGCCTATATTGCTCTGGTCTTCTCCCTCCCCCCCTCCCTCTTCTGACATAAGCCCAGATAGCAGTTGGCCTAAACCCGAAAGAGCAGATCCTACTTGGCTCTGCAAACCAACTAGGGTGGCATCTCACCGCATAACCATGCTTATTAATTGCAGAAACTATTTCACAATTGAGGCGTGGACTCCGTAGGGGGATATTTTTTAATTAAGGCATCATCACCCAAGCCCTTTCCCAAAACCACCACCTGACTAAATCGGAATGAATCTTCGAGCCAACCACTTCTTGAAGAGGCGCCACATCTCCCAATAGCGCCAATACATCTTTGTCCGAAGACGAAGCGAAGAAACCATTTGGGATAGGAGCAGGCATCTCCTCGGAAAGATAAAGGTGACCATTGATAGAAGAAACATTCGCTAAGCTCCATTACTTGGAAAAAGCAAATTATATTCAATCCAATCATTTTAATAAATTTTACTGATAAGCAAATGTAATAAATTAGTGGTGATATAAGTATCAAGGGATATCAAGAAACGGAAAATACACCATAATATTTTACAGACAAAGTTGGCATTTTCTACTAATAAAAACATCCAATCTGCTGCCATAAGCAGATCCAGCACCATAAGTAGATTTGTAATAATGCAAGGAGTCTATTGCCATAAATAGGACCTGATGGAAAAGAACTACCTGCACACCATAATGCTCTCTAGAGCATGCCATAATGCTCTGGTAAAGCATGTCATAATGCTTAAAAAGAGTAGAATTCACTGGCGATGTCGTCATCGAAAATTCTAGCGGGGCTCGGGGAAGAATTGAATGGTAGCACCCGCCTGCGCCGTGATGAAACATGATGCGAGGAACTGATTTGCCGCCGAGAACGGTGTTTTCCTGAGTGCAACGAAGACGGAGAGCGACGCCGACGAGTAGGGCGCCTATTCTTCTTTTTAAGCTTTAGGCATTTCTGAAACTTTGAAATCTTCCATTAAAGATACTCCTCACTATTTATTTGTTTCCTTTGTTTCAACTTTTTTTCGCCGAAACCCATGTTTTTTAATTTTTTTTTAAATAATTTTTTTCTTTATTTCGTTTTATAATACTTTCCGATCAATTTTTTTTTTCTTTATTATTTTTTTCTTATTTGGTTTTATAATACTTTTATTAATTTTCCGAACAATCTTGTGTTTTTTTTTCTCATTTTTTTATAATACTTTTATTAACTTTTCGAACATTTTTTACGTTTTTTTTCTTAATTTTTTCACATTTTCTCCAAAAATTTTTTTTTTTATACAGCATATTTTTTCTTCCCATTTTTGCCATCCCCAATCTCGTAGCTGAACTCCTTCGGCTTTTCTTCGTTCAAAACCGCGTCTCTCTAGCTTTTATTTATTTTAATTAATTTATTTCTTATTTCGTTTTATAATACTTTTATTAACTTTCCGAACAGTTTTTTACGCGTTTTCATATTTTTCCCATTTTTTCGAAAATTTTTGGATATCCAGGGAGGTGGGGTATAATTCCCCCCCCCCCCCCCCCCTCCCCCCCCCCTGGGCCCCCAAAACCCGCGGTCCTCGCTTTTCAGATTCGCGTAATATGATCCTTTACAGTCATACGCCACTATGCTATTTTAGCCGCTTTCGATTGGTGGATTAACGTCACTTTAAAGTAGTAAACTAGACAAAACTAACTGAAACTAACCCAAATTTACAAAAAGAAACAAACAAAACCCTAAAAAATAAAAACGAGTTGGAAATTGAACTCGAGACGTCTATATTGCAAACTCAGAAACTGACCTCTAGACTAACTAGACCTGATGGAAGAAACTGACTAGACCGTAGATAAACTGATAGTGACTTTAATCCACCAATCAGAAGCGGCTAAATAGCATAGTGGCGTATGACTGTATGGGTTTTTAAAATGCGTCAGATTTTCGATCCGATGCTCCGGTTTTTCCCCAAAATCCCGCCATCCCGCACCTAACATAAAAATGTTGACCCCGTAGATGGTTCTCCTGAAATTAATAATTTTAGTTTTTCTTCTCGCCCCTCTCCTGGCCGAATGGGGGGAGGGGTTGAGGGGGGAGGGGGTACGGGGTCCATTTTAATCCGGGATCTTCCTTTTACTCCGGATACATGTCCTGAAAATTTCAACCCTCTAGCTATACTGGAAAATGCTTAATTAAAGGGGCGTTTCACTTTGATAAGTTTAATTTTTCTGACTTAACCATAGCTAAAGAAGCTTCACTTCAAAAAAATATCGAAAATCGTTATAGTTATTTGTATTAAGTTTTCTTTAAATTGCTCTCCTGAAAACTTGTAAAAAACGAGGGAGGATTTAAACCAAATAGATAACCAAACCGTTCCTTTACAACTGTTAACTTGTGAATATTTATACATGCTCTGTAATCCCTTCGGCTTTTTTCGGCCGCCCGAATCATCAGCACTCCTTCTATTGGTCAGATCATATTATCCACATTCTATAGATTCGGATACGTCACCAGAGAATTTCAAAATTATTTTGGCAGGGAGCAGGGAGGATTTTGATGTAGAACAATCATCAAAAAATATTTTTCTGATTTAATAGCAAGCTACTAATTGGAAAGACCAGCAACCCTAGTTTATGAAATCGCCACGTAATACGAAACTTTTATTATTGATCACTGCGTAATAGTCCAATTCAAGCAAAGCATAAACTGCCAATTAAATTCTTATTTATGCATTCGCCTGAAACGTTTAATAGACGATTGCCTCATTATAAATATTTGAAATTGTCTATTTTTTACGGGCAAAAAAAATCAGATTATGTTCAAGAGAACGGTTTACATTATGCTAGACAAGTGCACTAATTGGTCTGGCATTACTAGACTTTTTTAATTAAGCAACAAATAAATGATACCCATAAATTCGATGAATTTTTTGCATATTAGCCGGTTTTTTTCCTGCTGTCCAGTTGCAGTATAAGGTAATAATAATTAAAAGAATGTCATTTTTGTAAACTGCTAAACTAGTTAAATAAATAATGATAACGAATGCTGATGGAGAAAAACTCGTCTCTAAAACGGGCTTTAATGGGTTATTCTCTTGAACTGGAAACAGTTATTTTTATGTCATCATACCACTTTCAGCAAATATTGTATACTAGTGTATGAATATGCTGAAGGTTATACAGGTGCGTTGCATTTTTTAAAACATATCCCAGTTGTTATTCGTTAAATATAAATTAAGAGGGAATTGCCGTTGGCTTAATAGCATTCCGGTTATTGCCAATAAATTATCTTCACTTTTGATTGACTGCTGAAGCAAGGAAACTGAAAGTCATATGCACGTTAACACTGAATTTTCATCTCTTCAAAAGCACGACCACAATCAGGACAATATAAATTTTAACTTTGTTAAAGAACTGACCATTTTGAATATAAATCAGGTTGAAAATCATTTTGCTAAACGGGAAATTGAAAATGAAATTAGAAATTAAGAGTAGTTTCGCTAGAGTTCCTTGATCCTCCTTATATCCCCGTTGTTATCTAATATCCAATGCAAATGTTTTACTAGTTAAAGTCGTCATTTCAAGATTATGCAAGAAACCAGATATTTTGGTTTTATTTCGATCGGCCTCATTAACATGTAGTAGTGTGAAATTGTGCATTTTTATTTAATCCGGTTTGGCGAGCAGGTCTAAACTGACTGGTAAAATGAAATTTTAATGACGGACACCTACTTTTATTAATGGTGATGATCGGCAATTTCATGCTTAGTCTACATCAGATATAATGTAGTTAAACGTCTATAAGTTTTTAAAGCATTATTGTGATTTTTTGGTAATATTTGCCCTTATTTAGACAGTTCCCTGTTTACCCATACGAATTACCGTTGACAAAGTCAAAATTCTTAGAATATTTACGGAATGTCGTAAAGTTCTTTTTTTTTTTTCATTTATTTATAATTGACCTCAAAACAGTACAATATATACTGGCACCGATCTGCCCATCTGCCAATCTGTAAAACCCATGGAAGAAAAATAATTTAACTTATTTAAACCTTATTATTGAACGTTTCGTCTTGATGTCGGTCCATTAAGCTCAATTTATTTCTATATATTTTATTCAGTAAATCCCTTTTAGTTTAGCATTTTGAAGACATTTTAGAAGTCTTCTATATTTCAGCTGCCAAGGGAATAAGCTAAGCGTAGTTTAGTGAATATTTATTCCCTAATTTAAACATATAGTGAAACAACCCATACCCGGGGCATGCATTTGCATGTCAGAAGTAAAGGCGTAGCTGTGATCATCATGGATTAATTAATACCATTTGTTGATAGCGCTTGCGCAAATGGTTGGTTAGGGCCCAAACCATGCCGTGCCTGTAGCAGCCTTTATAGAGACTGATACACCCAAACTAACCCAAACTGACAATTACCCACCCTACTAGGACCACCCCACACCGTCGCTCTGAGCTTCATGCCCCACCAAGCCAACACTTTAAATCCGCCCCGAAAACAGACTGGCCTTCCAATGCCAGAAATAAAAGTCGTTGGATGCTAAACAACCGATCCATCTGCCACGCAATCAAAATATGCCATCTCATTCGCAGGTGGATTCCACCAATGTAGGAGAGAACACGCAACCACAACATTCGCAAAGTACAGCGGACAAGCCCACCCCAGACAAAGATCAACCAGGACAAGATCTTGCCACTTCAAACACTGATATGTCAAAGCAATAAACAATAAAAAGTAAAAACTAGTGAAAATTAACCCGAGATAATCAACCGACGATAGGCCAATCACACAAAATTGCAAAACTTCGCAGAACAAGACAGTGAAAAAATAAAATACAGCAGTTACAATAAATGAACAAATAAATATATGATGAGTCAAGAACACAGCAAGAAATGTAACTGCAAAATTACAGACTCAATAATAAAATAAAGCAGAAAAATGCAGGGGCTAACCCAAAACAACCCAACCAAACCATCCTGGCACAAATATTATATTTGTGCCATGATACTATGATCATCTTGGCATAAACAAACCACGATTACTATGATTATCCCAGACACACGGTATTACCAAGAGCTGCGCTCTCCTCTTTTGTACACCACCACTCTTATTACTATTTTCGCACCAAGAAACTATGGTTAATCTGAATATCCTAGATATACGATATTGCCAAGAGTCGCGCTCCTTCTCCTGCACACCATCACCATTATGACCACTATCGCACCAACAAACCATGACCACGATCACTATCCTGGCACAAACAAACGATGATCATTCCATCACCAAGAGCTGCCCTCCTCTACTCTGCATGACAATTCCTACCCGATTCCTCAACTCCGTCCCACCCCAACTTGCTAAACCTGACACAAACCAGATAACACCCCAGGGCAAATCCCTGATCAATTCCAAATCAAATGATTAAATACAATTATACACTTGCTTTAAAACAGCTGCTCCGCCCTCCTCGTAAAAAAGCCCTAACCGTCGCCAATATGACCTCAGATTATTGCATCCAACACCACTCGTCGCAACAGTGCCACACGCCTTCCCGGAAAAAAAACCGCAACCCCAGCCCGTTAGCCGGCCCTCGGGGTAATAGAAAGACAAGTCTATCCTACTCTTGTCAGTAATCCGCTGGTTTTATGAGTTAATCAAACTGCACGAACTTTCATTCATTTCATTTCATTCAATCTTGAAACCCTTCACTCATTGATCATTTAACGCACAAATTAGAGCAATGCCCCATTTGAAGAGATTTCAACGATTCTGTGAATCCAGCTGAAACTCCACCTGCTCCTGCGACACGAAAATAGGGTCGAGCTCCCATGTACGTGCCACCAGAACACAGAGTTTCGCGAAATTAAAATAATGGGAGTACAAATCTTCCAAGTAGTATTTTTTTAATAAACTGGTTGTTTATATTCCTGGTGTTTATTTTGGCAACTGTATTTAGGTTTTAATTCAATTTCATTCTAATTTTTTTACGCTTTTTCACAGGGTATTTTTTCTAAATTTTATTATCCGATTTTCAGACAGATAGAATTTCTAATAAATTTCGTACAGTAAAAACTTAGTGGCACCCGCTCTCTAACTGTCATAAACTTTAATCCACGCCCTTAAAAAGAATAAAACCACAAACGGCTGAGTGAGTTAGGCATATGGACCAGCTGAAAGCGCAATTGCCAAATAAAGCTGGTTACAAAGTAACGTCTTACTTCAACTTAGATTTGCAAAAAAATTATATTAACTGAAATTATATATAAATATAAATTAAATATAAATAACTATCTACCTAGTTGTATAACACCTAATGTTATAATTAGGTTTGGAGGAGATTTCTTATTCCATGTTATGCCATCTTCCATTGAATGCCAAAAATATTTTACTAAATACCTATATACAATTATCTAACAATGGTTATTCGTCTTTATAAAATAATACCATGTGGTAATTCAATTATTATATTATTATAAAAAGCTCTCCAATGGGACAATAGTCGCCATTGGAACAATATAATGAGAGGAAAATATGTTGTTTCGGATATACGTGCGTTAGTACTACTTATTTGAATTTTAAATTACGTATGCAAACTTTCATTTAGATTCATTCCTTGGTTTCAGTTTGAGGGAGAGACAGCTGATGTTGTGTTTTTAAATAATACATACGAAATTCACAGTAGCCGCCATTGGAACAATATAATGAGAGGAAAATATGTTATTTTGGATATACGTGCATCAGTACTACCTATTTGACTTGTAACTTACGTATGCAAACTTTCATTTAGATTCACTCCTCGGTTTCAGTTTGAGGGAGAGACAGCTGATGTTGTGTTTTTAAACAATTCATGCGAAATTCACAATAGTCGCCATTGGAACAATATAATGAGAGAAAAATATGTTATTTCAGATATACGTGCGTTAGTACTGTCTATTTGAC
>MU186203.1:34499-59747 GCA_016904865.1 Pissodes strobi | reverse complement strand
TATTCTTCGGTCCGCGTTTAGTTACACAACCCTAGGTAGAGAGCTCTGCTTATTTCATATTTTTGCTGATATCGTATATTTCGTTTACTTTTGTAATTTAGATTTTCAAGAATAAATCTTTAACTCTCTCCTGATGTTCGGCCCTGCCAAAACTGAAAGTATTTAAAATTCACAAGTAAATTAAAATAAGCGTATAATCTATCTCTAACGCTAAAGTGGTGACCCCGACGTGATCTCGTGAGTTATTTGTGTATTTTTGTGGCAGTTACGCGAGTTTTACGATAATGTCTAATGAAGTGGATGAATCCGATGAATTACCGGCTAGAATGATTTTTGTCGCCACTCCGCTCCCGGAATTCAACCCGTCAGACCCGGAAATTTGGTTCACCATGGTGGAATTACAATTCACCTCTGAATCCATCAACGACCACGCAAAAAGGTATCTAAGTGTACTCAAGGCACTACCCCGCCGATTTAGTAGTGAAGTGAGAGATTATTGTGCAACCAGTTGATGCAAACTCGGACAATCGACTGAAAGAAGGCTTGATCAAGCGGTTAAGTACGTCACAGGAGGAGAAAACAAAGCAGCTTCTCCAGCAAGAACAAATGAACGACGACAAACCATCACAGTTCCTTCGACGACTTCAAACCTTAGCAGGTACAGCAATTCCAGATTCACTGGTACGAACCATTTGGCAGAGTCGCGTTCCTACCGACATACAAACCACTGTTGCTATTTCTACAAGTAACACTTTGGCCGAAGCAGCAGAAACCGCCGATCGCGTCTACGATATTTTATCGTCACGTCCATCGATCGCCACCACAAGTGCTCCGACCACCAGCCATTCCAGCGACATCCAGAGGCTCGCTATAGACTTGGAACGAGTGATAGCGGGCTTTGATTCGATCGAGACAAGATTAACGAACATTGAGCGAAATCGATCGCGTTCCGGTTCCCGTCCTCGGCGTCCATCTACCCCAGGACACTCTTTCCGCTCTCAATCCCGTATGTGTTGGTACCATTATAAATTTGGTGAAGCTGCTAAAAGTTGCAATCAGCCTTGTGAGTGGGAGTCGGAAAACGAAGCTGGCAATCGTTAATCGCGGGTAGATTGCCTACTTAAATCCCGCCGTTTATTCGTTCGAGACAAGTCAACCAATGTGCAGTTTTTAGTGGATACAGGAGCAGATCTCTACTTCGAGAACCACGTGAAAAGTCACCCTATGTACTTTCCGCTGTTAATGGAACTAACATAACGACTTATGGTACCTGTACTTTCACACTCGATCTCGGCCTACGCAGGGACTTCACTTGGAGGTTTGTAGTTGCCGACATTTCTAAACCCATTCTCGCAGCAGATTTTCTGGCATATTATGGATTACTTCCGGATCTACTTAATGGACGCCTAGTCGATTCTACCACTACGCTTACTTTTCCAGGAGAGGTGACGGAGTGTAGTATACCTTCCATTAAAACGGTCATGGGCTCGTCTCAATTTCACGACTTGTTAAAGCAGTTTCCAGATATTGCTCGCCCAGAAGGAACTCCTAAAACGATCCGTCACGCAACGAAGCACCACATTACGACCACCCCTAGACCACCAGTTTCGCACAAACCACGCCGACTCGCTCCTGTTAAATACCAAGCTGCCAGGAAAGAATTTGATACGCTGCTCAAATTAGGAATCGCACGACCCTCCGAAAGCTGTTGGGCAGCACCTCTTCACCTAGCGCCGAAAAAGGGGGACGAATGGAGACCATGTGGGGATTACCGCGGACTCAACTCTAGAACCATCCCTGATTGCTATCCTATTTAGCACATTGAAGACTTTTCCCAGTGCCTTCGCGGAAAAACAATATTTTCGACCGTGGATTTAGTGCGCGCGTATAACCAAATCCCGGTAGCCGAAGAAGACATTCCGAAAACCGCGATTATAACTCCATTCGGGCTGTTTGAATATCGATTTATGGCTTTTGGCCTTCGGAACGCGTCACAAACTTTTCAACGTTTTGTGCTTCACGGACTAGATTTTTGTTACGCGTATATCGACGACATCTTAATCGCCTCGACATCACCAGAAGAGCATTTACGTCATTTAAAGGTTCTTTTCGAGCGGCTAATGAAATATGGAGTCGTAATTAACTCCGCGAAGTGCGTGTTCGGTCAAGCTGAAGTGGTTTTTCTTGGCTACCTAGTCTTCGAAGCAGGTACTCGCCCGTTACCCGAGAAAGTGCACGCGATTCGGACATTTCCGCGACCGGATACAGCAAAAAAGCTTCGTCAGTTTCTAGGTATGATAAACTTTTATCGCAGATTTTTACCTAGAGCTACCGCAACACAAGCCCCGTTAAACGAACTTTTAAAAAACAATGTTAAGGGTAAAACAGCTGTTAATTGGACACCTGTGGCATCCGCGGCTTTTGAAGCCACCAAAGAAAGCCTTGCACAGGCTGCTTTGCTTGCTCATCCAAAATTCGACGCGACTCTCGCCATTTTTTGTGACGCGTCGGAATTCTCCGTGGGTGCCGCGCTACAACAGTGGAGCGAAGGTGCATGGCAGCCCCTAAGTTTTTTTTTCGAAGAAACTTAGCCCTGTCGAGCAAAAATATAGTGCTTACGATTGAGAACTTTTGGCAATATACCTCGCAATTCGTCATTTTCGTCATATGGTAGAAGCAAGACAATTTACAATTTTTACAGACCACAAGCCTATAACATTTGCATTTCGTCAAAAACCAAGCCAGTGCTCACCACGACAGTTCCGCTATTTAGATTTTATTGGCCAATTTTCCACCGATATTCGGCACGTTTCCGTGACAGACAATGTAGTGGCAGACGCTTTATCACGCATTGAAGAACTACAATCTATTCTAGACTTTGAAGCCCTCGCTACATCGCAGAAAAACGACATCGAACTCCAGAAATGGCAGCAGGAGAACTCTTCTCTGCAGTTGAAGCGCATGCAGATTCCCGGAATCAATACCTTATTATTATGCGATGTTTCTACTGTAGCAGGTCGACCGTTCATTACCAAACCATTCAGGAGAGCCGCATTTGACACTGTCCACCGCCTTTCTCACGCCGGAGCCAATGCAACTGTCAAGATGGTAACGCAACGTTTTGTGTGGCCATCCATCAAGAAAGACTGCAGATCTTGGGCTAAAACTTGTCTGGAGTGTCAGCGAGCAAAGATAAGCCTTCACACTGTTGCACCCATAGTCCTTTCACGCCACCTTCAGCAAGGTTCGAGCATATACACATGGACATTGTGATAATGCCAACAGTTAATGGGTTCCGCTACTGCCTCACGATGATTGACCGTTTTACTCGTTGGCCTGAAGCTGTTCCCCTGCCGAAGCCTTCTAAAAAAAATTGGATATGTCGGTTTGGCACGCCTCTAAGAGTCACAACCGATCAAGGCCGTCAATTTGAGTCGCACTTATTCAAGCACCTGAACCGCATGACAGGTACAACTCACCTGCGCACCACGGCATATCATCCTGCAGCAAATGGCATGACCATCCGACTCCCCGGGGAATTTCTCTCCGTAAATCGCCAGGCAGACAGCAGCGTACCTGAGTTTATTCAGAAACTGCGAGAACACATGCAAGAACTTCGACCAACACCAGGCACCCAACATGGTTGCAGGAAAATCTTCGTGCACAAGGATCTTGCGACCTCAAACTATGTGTTTCTACGGCACGATGCCTCCAAAGCCCCACTGCAGCAGCCTTACGATGGTCCCTTTAAGGTCCTTAAAAGGTCCGATAAGACGTTCATCATCCACATGCACGGCCGTGACGTCACAGTCAGCATAAAACGTCTCAAACCGGCATTTACGTTATCAGAAGACTTGGAAGATGTCGCCGCCCCACCGCAGACCCTGCAACACAGCTACACCATCGTTCCAGCCACCCAGGCCGCTCCTCCGCCTACAGACGTGCCTGCAGCCGACTATGCTGACGTGAATCTTGCTCCTGCTGAACAGCGACGAACCACCCAGAGAGGCCGATTAGTTAGATTTCCTGATCGTTTCCAGGCTGGACTTTTTTAGCCTTATCACTGGCGGGGGGGTGATGTGGGCGAATGCTCCCACGTAATGTGTAGTTTATATATATATATATATATATGTATTATTTATCGAGATTTTATTTAAGCATTTCGAATTTACTTTTGTAAGATAGTTGACCATATTTTGTTACCGCAGAGTTTTCTACCTATTGCCCCCATAAACCAGCTGTGGGTTTTTACCATAATATCGGGCCCAATTCTCTTTGGTCCTTTTTATTTTTATTTTTATTAAGGTTTCCTTCCTGGGATTGTTTACAATTCAAGCCAGCTGTTATATTTCAAGAACCACGCTCAATGGTTATTATTTTTTGCTGGGAAAGTACACACCGGCGAGTATGTCGCCAAGCAAGCCTATTTTCGGTCTTAACATAAAAATAAAATTAGTATTCTTCGGTCCGCGTTTAGTTACACAACCCTAGGTAGAGAGCTCTACTTATTTAATATTTATGCTGATATCGTATATTTCGTTAACTTTTGTAATTTAGATTTTCAAGAATAAATCTTTAACTCTCTCCTTATGTTCGGCCCTGCCAAAACTGAAAGTATTTCAAATTCACGAGTAAATTAAAATAAGCGTATAATCTATCTCTAACGCTAAAGTTTCAAAATTTCAGAATTGTTTCTCGACTCACTCTGATATTTGATTCAGATTTTCACCAGCAAAATTGAAGTTACTATGTAGACGCTGCCGTAAAAGTGTCTTTATGTTCCATCTAGTAAATGAGTCTTGACGAAACTGATTATATCTTGGGAAATCTGGCAACGCTTAAATACTTGTAATTTTATTACGTTGAAGTTTGACGATAACGTTATTACATTTCATTATTTTGTAAAATCCACTAAAACTGATGTTATTATTGTCGTTGCTGCTAATTCATGTATTATATTATATCCTATTTCCTGAAAAGCATCTAAGATTACAACAGTGTTTTATGCACATTATATTTATTAACAATTTCGTATTAAATCTTACGTTAGTTTAAACTTAAGAGTCACCAGACCATCACTTTTGAACAAAACGGTACCGATCCGTCACTGGTCGAATCACGCTCGTTTAATAAGAACCCTTTAACGTATTTTTAATAGCGCACATCCGGCGCAAGTTGCTGTTCCGGTAGAGAAAGTACTAGTCACTATAACTGGTACTACTCATAGAACTATGACTTATAGAAGACGTTAAGTGCATTGTTCGCTAAAAATCCTACATACACTTCTTGGTAAAAATATGGTTCGGACATAGTTATAGTAGTATAGAATAGGGTTTTTGAAAAAGGATTTTTTAAACATAAATTCAGACCTTCGGAAAATTGACGATCAAAAATTAAGTAAAAGCATGATGGATTTTAAATTATTTAATTAAATCAGATCCAAATAATCCCTCCAAACAGCGTTAAAAAAATCATCTTTGTGTCTAAATTCCTATATCTGGAAAATTATAATTTTTTCAGGAAAACAGGAATCTAAATGCTAATTCTTGGAAAATTATTAATTTTTCAGGAAAATCTTGGTTCGGAAGGAAATATATTTTTTTTGGGCAGAAGATTATTAACCAACAGCCATTTCAAATTATTTAATTAAATCAAATCCAAATAATCCCTGAAAATATAAATATTGTGAATTTTTTTTTCTAAATTTCTATATCTGGAAAATTACTCATTTTCAGGACAACCCTGTAGTGTAAATTCCAATAGGTGGAATATTATTAATATTTCAGAAAAATTTTGGTCCGGAAGGAAATATATATTTTTGAGAGGAGATTATTAACCGAGAGCCATTTCAAATGATTTAATTAAATCAAATCCAAATAATCCCACAAAATACCGTGAAAAAAAATTATTTTTTTTCTAAATTTTTATATCTGGAAAATTACACATTTTCAGGAAAACCCTGGAATGTAAATTTGTAACGGAATATATGCTTATTCCGCTACACTAAAATTTCAATTCAATTGCAAATGATTCTCGATACTTAATCTTTAGGTCACCAGTGACATCTATTCACGAATGGGTTTATTTCGTGCGAATAACGATTTTAGGAGCGCTAGTACGCTATTTTGTACCTACAATTCGTGAATTTATTTTACTATAGATTACTATATTTAATATTGAGTATTTTTATTACTTGGCGCTACGTGGTTCATAGTGTTGATCACATGTTTATAAATTAGCCAATAAAACATCGGCAAACATAATTTTGTCCAACGTCTTGAATTTTGAATGCGAGATGTTTTATCTTGTGTTGAGACGTTGACGGGTGAGTGCTGACTTTTTAATCTTGAAATATTTTATTCATCTTGCAATATATTTAACTATTATGGCTAGGACAGATAGTGATATTTTGAGGGATACCATCAATCACGACATTGGGGCACTGGTGGACTGGTGCGATAGCAACAGGTTAGTGTTTAATATATCCAAAACCAACAGTTTATCATTTAAGTGTCCTGTGATGGATGTGACCCTCAATGATATACCAATAAATAATAAAGAAACCTATAAATTTCTTGGTTGGATTATTGATACCAGGTTAAAATTTGAAGATCACATACATAATATGAGGAAAAAATTAGCTTCTGCATGCTACGCTATAAGGGTTGTAAAAATGATTTGGGTCAGGATTTGACTAGGGGGATATACTTTGCCTTGATGGAATCTCATTTAAGATATGGTATTCAATTTTGGGGCTCATTCAGCCTATTTTTGTACTTCAAAAGCGGGCCATGCGATACTTGTGTGAGGCTGGTCCCAGAGAGCATTGTAGACCCCTGTTTGTTCATGAGAGGATTCTGACATTGACCTGCATATTTATTCTTATGACAGTGAATATGATTCACAGAAAATATAAATCATTGGATAACAGTGCTGCAAGAGTCACCAGATTCAACAACGATAACTTAGGCCTCCTTATACCAAGATATGCTTTAACGAAATCTATTATCTATGAAGGTATTAGAATGTTTATTCACTTGCCTCTGGAACTTAAAAACTTGCAATGTTCTAAATATTTCAATAAGAGAATGAAGAAACTTTTACTAAGCAAGGCATATTATTCTCTTGATGAATTTTTTGCTAACAGACTATAATGCCAATTTTATTTGTTTTATTGAAATTTTGTTAATATTCTGTATTTTTTAATAAATCTGTCGCAATTTATTGATATTTTTGTGTATAACTTAAGTGTATTATGCATTTTATTGTTTGTCTGTCTACTATACTTCGTTTTTTGTTTTTGTAGTTATTTTATTCAAACTCTTGTTGAGAACTGCTCTATATTAGTCGAGATATTAGTGTTAGTAAGGACTTTTTTATTTATTTAACCACTTTATAATTTGTCAATGAGGGTCACAACCCTTTGTACAATAAAGCATTTTTTAATTGAATTTGAATTTGAATTAATTCTTTCATTTTTAAATACATAATTAATATTTGTTTATGATTCGCTTAGTCTTATTTGACTAAAGCAAGAATTTAGCATTTTTATATTCCACTTTTAATTAGCTTACATCTTCAATATTTTTTAATTATTGTCGTGATCTTTTGGGTAATATTATCTATTTATTGGTGAATATTTGCGTCTCTCATTAATCAAATTCATGTAATTTGAAAGAGGCTTAGACCAAATTTAGGGAGATTGTAATTATTTTATCGTTCAGTGGTCACGCACATAATTTTACGTATTTTCATTCAAATTGAACAGTATTATCTGGGTTAATTCTCGGGGTAAATTCTATATATTCCTGCAAAGGTAGTAAATTGAATTTTCAGTAGAATTTCTCCGAATTTTCCCTCATAGTATTGCTGGTTTTAATATATTTTTTTTCAGATTTATTTAATTAAATTTTCAATTTATTTATTACATTAAGCATATAATTGTTAGCATTCGCCCTGTCTAGTCTCAATCCTGATGTACCGACATTACTTTGCATTTATGAGAGGTTAATCTCACATATGCAAATTTATCTGGTTTTATCTTTTATCTAAATTATTATTATATTATCTTTATCTTTAATTGAATTGAGGCGCAATTGAGCTCAGTTTTCGTTTATGTGCCAAGGGCCTAAGTAATGTCATAGTACTCACTTATTTTGAGTCATAAGACTCATTCTTAGAGGTTGTACCTCTATTTCTCTATTTATTATCAAATTTTAAAGTTTTAAGAAGGGGTTGATCGTTGGTGTAAATATTGAAGAGTATTGGTGCCAACACACTTCCCTGTGGCAGGCCATTACTCTGGTTTCTCCATTTGCTTCATTTGCCCTGGAACTCCACCAAAACCTCCGATTTTGGAGCAGGTTTCTGATGAGGTTAAAACCTTTAGTTGTAGCATATATCTTCTGCATCAGAAGTCGGAGATTGATGGTGTCATATGCGGCCATTAGGTCGATGAAAACGACACCCGTCACATAGCCCCCTTGGAAGTCATCCTCGATATACTGAGTTAGATTGAGCACTTGTGCAGTATAGTTTTTTCGGGATGGAATCCAGCCTGTGGCGGTATGAGGATATGTTCCACTGCCAGTGTGAAGTGGTTTTGTATCAATCTTTCAAAGGTTTTATATGTATGGCATAATAGGGAGATTGGGCGGTAGCTCTTTGAATTGCTAGCTTCTTTCTCCGGTTTAAGATTATCTATGATGTTGGCTCTTCGCCAGATGCTATTGCAAACAGGCATTGAACATGTCTAGAAGCCACTGTTTTGCTTTCGGCTCGGAATGCTTGATCTGCTCGGTCAGGATGTCGTCTAGTCCAGTGGCCTTTCGTGATTTTTATTTCTTTATGGCATTATTCAGCTCTTCTGTGATAAAAGAGGTGGGCAATTTGGTCGTTTCGTTGCCCTCTATTCGGTTAATATTGGTTTCGCGTCTAGGGGGCATTTGATCTGTCATTCTTTACGAGCTGAGTGGCTATTTGCTCTGTCATTACGTTGGCATAGGCTCTTGAGTGAGTTGGGTCGCTATTTAGGCGTTTTAGTAGTCTCCACGCCTTGTGGCTGCTTTTGCTCATATGGAGCTCCCCCATTAATTTGATCCAGTTCTTTCTCTTGTCCTCGGATATAGAGCTGACTAGTTGTTTGCCCGCCTCTGTTGTGTCTTCTCCCAAGGGATTGGCCTCGAAGAGAGTTAGGTAATTTGGCAGTAGATCGTTCGTCGCTGTTGTTAGGCCTAGGATATAGTTAGTGTTGCAGCCTCTGGGTATGGAGAGCCGTGAGCATTTTTTTAACGATTTCCACAAATCTATCTTATGAGCTTAGGATGGGTATAAGTGTGTCCACAGCATTATCCAGTAATTTCTGAAATTTGAGCCAGTTGGCTTTTTGAAAGTTATATCTGCGTCTGAAGGGGATGCAATGAGGTCGGGCTATAGCCATAACCTGACACATAATTGGCCGATGTTGGGTGTTTGGAATGGGTGGGCATACTCCCTTGACACATTGGTGGTTTATCCGGTCGCTCACAAATATAAGATTTGGGTTATATCCTCTACGTCATCTAGCACTGTTCATGGGGGCTGGTAATTTATTGTCGTGTAGGAGAATTATAGACTGTTTGCGTCCGCCCATTGGATCATAGGAGCCTCGTCATGTCATTCTTTATAGGTTTCCGTCTGGTAGTTTTGACACCTTCTTAACTGTTTTAGAAAATCTCCTTAATGGATGGGATATAAATAAGAACCTGGTGTTGGCTGGGGACCTCAATGTGCACTTTGAAACAAATGAACGAGATGCAGTCCTCCTTTGTAATCTGTTTGGTGGCTTTGGTTTTTTAAAAACTATAGAGGGACCAACTAAGGTAAATTCTTGTATAGACAATATATTCCTACATTTTTCTTTAAAACAGGTGTCTGCGGAGAACATTGAAACTGATTTCTCTGATCATGCCTCGCAACTTATTCAGTTTAGTATAACAAAACAAAAATCAACTTTTAAACAGAAAAATGGGTTATGCAGGCCAACTACGCACCGTGGCATGGTACTCTTTTATAATTTAATAGAAAACTCATCTTTTGAATTCATTGCCGATCCAACTCTAACATTAATACAAAAATTTCTCAATTTATCCAGATCCTGGAATCCTCATATAAGAAAGCATTTCCTATGAAAGAAATTACTATACGTTCAGATCAGCCAGGTAACACCTCCTGGTTTAATGATGATTTAAGGGAAATGAGGGAACATCTAAAATTTTTGGGAGAAATAAGTAGGCAGTATAATCAACCTGAAAATGTACGAGATTATAAAGAACTTAAGAAAACCTATAAAGGGGCAATAGAGGATGCAAGGGTGAGTGTTAATGATAGGGCCATAAATTCTGCAAGAAACCCAACAAAAACTATGTGGAACATTATTAACAAACGTCGTAAATCATGCAGTAAAGAACAAACATCCCCCAATATATCGGCTGATAGAACTTTTTCACTAATATAGCTACTAACTTAATTAAGGATATACCTAATAATCAAACTGATCCCTTACGAAATTTTGAAAACATAATTCCACCTGCTGATTCCTAACGAAATGAGAGATATTATTTCAACTAATCGTGACATTTTTGGTCCCAGTGTAAATCTTGTAAAGTGTATAAAAAAATCGAATAATAATTCCACTAACAAAACTTGTTAACCTATGCTTTAGAGAAAATACTTTTCGAGATGTCTTAAAGAAAGCCATGGTCATACCAATCTTTAAAAAGGGTGATAAAAATGATGTATCCAACTACAGACCAATCAGCCATCTGCCGATAATATCCAAGGTAGTAGATAAGTGTGTGGCTCTGAGATTGGTGGATCATTTTGAAAATACTGGTTGTGTTGCAGAATGCCAATTTGGCTTTCGCAAGGAAAAGAGTACGCTAATCTAGTTGACCGAGTAATGGAGTTCTTTGAGGCACTGAAGTATGATGCGGTGCTTTTCTGTGACTTGAGTAAAGCGTTCGACTGTGTGACCCATGATCTTCTCCTGCAGAAACTAGAATTCTATAATCTGACTACAAACAGCATTTCACTTTTAAAATCTTATTTGCAAAACAGGGTTCAAGTTGTGACGGCGGGTGGGGTGGCGTCTGCGGAGAGTGTAATTAATATAAGGGTACCCCAGAGTTCAGTTTTGGGACCTATTATTTTTTTTATATATATAAATACGAACGCACACTACACTTTCTTTATAGATGACACTACACTCTCTGTCTCGGCAGGTTCCCTGGATGAAGCAGAGATGGGGCTACGGGATGCACAGTTGAGTGCTACTGAGTGGTTTGGTGCGAACAAGCTGATTCTGAGTCAGGATAAAACGAGCAAAGTTAACTTCTCGCTACGGGATCTGGAGGATTCGACTGAAAACGAAAAATATGTAAAATTCTTGGGTGTTCTTGTAGATCCCGAACTAAAATGGAATATCCACATAGATCAAGTGGCGAAAAGGCTCGGAAGCGGTTTGTTTGCGCTTCGACGCTTGTCTGAGTGTGTTTCTTTGTCGGTTTTAGGGGCGGCCTATTTTGCCCTGTTTCACTCCACCTTGTCCTATGCTCTGCTGCTCAGGCTAGTCGTGTTTTCGGATTGCAGCGGAAGGCTGTGCGGGTTGTGGCGGGACTGGGATTTATGGAGGATTGAAGGCAAACCTTCGTGAGCCTAGCGGTCCTGACTCTTCCGTCCCAATACATCTTGGACAGCCTGATGCACATTAAAAAAAAACTTGGGAACTACAGAGTGCACAGTGAAGTCCATAACCATGAAACTGGGGGAAGTAATGATTTAGTGCCAGCATATTGCCGACTGAAGAGGTGTCAGCCTGGCTCTAGATATTGGGACATAAAGTTTTTTAATTGTTTACCTGGGAACGTAAGGGTACTACCCGAAGTTTAATTCAGGAACACGATTAAAACATTTTTGAAACAGGGAGCTTTTTATTCATTTGATGAATTTTTAAATTGTGATTTTGTTTAGTGTTAATCTTAAGTTTTATTGTTAAGTGTCATTGTGTAAGCTTTTTTTAATTACATGATGTTAATTTCCTTTTTTGACGTATGTAAGTACTGCCCTGTATGTTAACATTAAATATATATTTTGATTTTAATTTTGATTTTTTGATTTTGATTTTGATTTTGATTTGATTTTGATTCTTGTCGTCGTCGGAGTACCCCCATAGACTGCTGTTGAAATCCCCAACCACGAAGTGTATCATATCTGTGGCGAGTGAGCAGATCTCATTTGCCTTGATTTCAGTGTGTGGTGGTTTATGCACAGAGGTGATAGTGCAGTTGTTAAGCTCTACTGTTAGTATCTCGATTTCATTCTCCTCAGTTATATTAGTGGACTGGACCTGTATATCGGGCTTAACGAAAACTGCACTTCCATATTGTCGATGAGTCCTATCGGCAATAAGCCGCATACCTTGAATTCTGTGTCTCTTCTGGTAACTATCTTTGTGGATCTCTTGTATGGATAGGACATCACAGTCATGTTGTTGGCATAGATCCTACAACAGCTCTTCCTCTTCCTCAGCTCTTTCGACCTGAAAAGGTCCTTTGAGGTGCATACATTTTTCAATACACGCTAAAGAAAAAAGAAAAAGAGACTAGTCGCTTTGTCTCGCTTTTGATGCTTCTGGATTGAAAGGATCAGCCAGCCGAAGCTGTTGCCCAGGGGACGCCCGAATGTATATTTAACACATTCTACGTGGAGGGTCCTTTCGTGTCCCCCATTCCTATAACTGGAAATTTATTCATTTTTCGGGAAAACCATCTAATTCGCAGACCTTCGGAAAATCGTAAACATTTCAAATTATTTAATTAAATCGGGTCCAAATAATCCCGTAAAATAGCGTTAAAAATTTTTCATGTTTGTGTATATATTCCTATATCCGGAAAATTATTATTTTTTCAGGAAAACCGTGAAATCTAAGTTGCAATCTTGGAATGATATTAATTTTTCAGGAAAATCTTGGTCAAAGGAAATAAAATTTTTTGAAATGAGATTTTTTTTTCTAAATTCTTACATATGGAAAAATCCTCAATTTTCAGGGAAACCGTGGAACCTAAATTCCTTATCAGAAAAAATCTTGGTCCGAAAGGACTTTTTTTTTGAGAGATTATTAACCAGGAGCCATAGAGGTTTCATGGTAATCGTAAACATTTTAATTTATGTAATTAAATCAGATACAAATAAAACCTCAAAATAGCGTCAATTTTTTTTCTAAATTCCTATATCTGGAATATGACTCAATTTTCAGGAAAACCGAGAAATCTAAACTCTATTTTGTGGAAAATTATTAATTTTTTAGGAAAAGTTTGGTTTGGAACGACTAATATTTTTTTACCGAAATAAAAAGGTATATTTTCGCATTTTTTTAGGAATTTTGATTAACTACTTGCATTTTTCAACCAAGGAATTCAACTAAAAATTAAACACGTTAAATTTGAATGAATCGCAATATCAGAAACCAAGTTTTTGTAGATTCATGATTTAAATTACGTTCATGCATTACGTACTAAGCCTACCAAATGACATTCTAACTCTTGAAAGTATAATTGATAATTTTCCATTTCTTATCACGGCACCAGAATTTTGTTATAGATTGAGTAGATTCATAATGATGGGAGCCAAATGAACTATTAAAATAGCAGCCAACCACAAAGATATTTATTTTTATTAACTAATATTTAATATCAACAGTAAATATGTGTAAATACGTTAAACTTTAATCGGCTTAACCTAACACTGATTTAAAAAAAACACCTCTAATAGGCGCAATTAATAGCTAAATATCAAAGTATCAGGTACGTGCAATAAAGATTATAATATATTTTAAAATATGATATTTTGTGTTGCTGAAATTTATGAATTCAAGTTAGCATTAGTTAAATTACAATCTCAGCTTACAGATAATGATAAATCTCTATTTTCTATGACATTTAATATATAGTAATCAGGTGTTCTAGCGTTGAAGATGTAGATTTAGAAAATATTACCGCTTCAAAACCCATGATATTTGAAGTAACATATTATATAATAAATATATAATATTTGTTAAAAGCCGGCCATAATTCATTTAGACAACGAATCGGCTATAGGTATATTAAAAAGAAAATTAATGTCTAATCGCTTTCGGCAAATTAAAATGTCGTAATGTGGCAACGTGGATTTAAAATGTACACATTTTCACGTTCTTTGCCGAGAATTTTAAAGATACTTGTTAATGTTATTACCAGTCGGAATGTGGCATTTGTCGCGTTCTGACATTAGAAACAACAGTTTTAATTTCCGAATGGAGTATTTTATGGCGTGATCGTGTGGCATATGTAAAATAATTCCTCTGATCATTATTAAATTTTCTGAACGGGTAGTATGGATCAGAAGAATAGAATATCAAACAAGTATCGATTTTGCATGACTTTAACATTTGCTCAGGTTTTCTCTATTCGCTTATATCAGTGCATAAACTAATTTGCCTAAATAACGATTTCAAATATAAGACAGCCGATTTACTATTATTTATTATTTATATCAACTCCTTCACTGAGTACTCTGTACATTATACACAGACGTGACAGCCCAACTAAGTCCTAAACAATAAATATCCACTCACACGAGAGTTATGGAGCGCATTATATGTTAATGTCTCGCAAGATTGCCAACTATGACTCACGATTCTTTTTAGTTCGTCGTCTCATGTTTGGGCTTAACTTGGTCATAATATATATACCAAGGAACTTCGAAACGTTGGTTCAGGTGTATATACGAATTTATAACTGTCTTCCATGTTTGGAATAGTCAATAAGGATAACTGGTGTATTTCGGACGTGTAAGTATGAGCATGTGTGTTTACGTATTATATAGTTCAAGTAAAATGGGTATAATTTTAGTGAAAAAAAATAACGGCGTGTGCTTAAGACCACAACACATAAGTGAAAACTTCAACAAGTGTTTTTTTTTTGGGTTCTACATTTTGAAATTACTTGCCACAGCTTCGATGTTTATTTAGAGTAAAATTTTGCCTCGAAATTTCTTATAAAATCAATAAAAATGTAAAGTAAAGGCTAAAGTTTTAATTCAAAAAGAGGGAGGGGAGGACAGTCTTGTAGGTTGGGCCGGGCTAATGTCTGCTCTTAATATAGTTTACAATTTTCAATATTTAAGCTTTTTAAGCTATTTAAAAAATATTCTAAAATTACCACCAATTCAATTTACATCATTCTATTAATTTCATCTAGCCTAGTGTCGGCCAGTTTGCATTCCAATCAATTTCAATTGTAATTAAAAAACAATTCTCATCTCTTTCAGAACCTGTATGAAGAAGCTGCTATACTGACTATTAATACCCTATTGAGGATTTCTCCAGAACCTGGTAAATTGTCAGCATTTTTTTTTTGGTAAAAAAATCTTATACTATAGCGTATAAAAAAATTGAGAAAAATTCCAGCTATCTGAAAATTTCAGCTATTATAGAAACGCTTCTTCTTTATCGATTACTGCAAATCGGACCTTGCTACGTCTCTTTCTTGATTTTTAATTGGGAATTTTTCGAGAACCTGTAAATTGTCAGTTATTTCGGTGAGAAACATCTTATCCTATAACGAATAAAAAAACTGAGAAACACTGCAGCTCTTTGCAATATTCAGTGGTTATAAAAACGCTTCTTCTTTATTGACTAGGATTGTATTTGTATTGTATTTGTACACGTGAGGGGGCCCAAATAGGACCCTCCACTGCGACCCTTGGTCTATTGTGGCTCACATCTGTGATTTCCACTATGCCAGAGGCTCAATCCTATTCATGAAATCGAATAGCTTTCTGGGGTAAATAGTTTTCAAATCTGCAAATGTTATTTGAGAATTTCCAAAGACTGTTTGTCTGGTTCTTTCCATTGCTGGGCAGTGGCATACAACATGCTCCATTGTTTCTTCGTTCTCCAAGCACAAGCGACAGTCCGTTTCTTCGGAGAGCCCTATCTTGTTCACGTGGCTTCTTAGCCGACAATGGTCTGTACCTGCTGTCGGCAAGTTGAAGAAGTTGTCCAGTTCTCATTCCTGATGGCAGATTCACCGCCATCTTTGAATGAGTTAGTCTACAAATTGCTTTTGTGACCATCTGGAGAGGGCTTCTTTAGCTGTTTTATAAGCTGATCCTATGCAGTACTGGTTCTGGTCCTATGAAGGCCGTTGCGGCCGCCTGCTTCGCAACAGCATCAGCCTTTTCGATGCCTTGCATATCCTGTATGTCCAGGTATCCAGATCAGTGTAAGTTTATTTTCTCTACCTAATTTGGTTAGTAGTTTCTGGCAGTTCCATACTGTCTTGGGTGAACAACGGGTAGATTCAAGAGCTTGTAAAGCTGCTTGACTGTCCGAAAAAATTTTGATTGACTTGCCTTTCCAGTTTGGATCGATGAGCTACTGTGCAGTCATATCAATGGCCTTAACTTCAGCCCGAAAAATGGTTGCATGTTTGCCTAGGGAACACTTAAGCTCCACCTTGCCATTTTTATTCCATGCAACGGCTCCTGTACCATCATTGGTCTTGGAGCTGTCAGTGAACCAACTATTCTCTGTTATTTTCAGATGTTCCGAGTCTTTTGCCCATTCGTTCCTCTCTGGTAGGAGGACGTCATAGGAATGGTAATAGGTACTTTTGGTAGGCATATCATCTGATGGTAGAGCCAACACACTGTCCTGCTCATTGGCATTTTTTAGCCTGTTGGGCACCATGATGATCGCCTGCGGATTGTTGATCACCGCCTGTGTCAATCTATACGTCGCCCATTTGGCCTCCTTCAGTACTATTTGGAGAGGTGGCAGATTTAGAAGACACTCAAGCGCTGCCGTGGGTGTAGTGCCGAAGGCGGCACTAATTGCCCGACACGCTTGTCTTTGTAAGGTAGATAATTTGATTCTCGCGGAGCTCTGTAAGCTCTTAGAGTACCAATCTACTGCTCGATATGTTATCATCGGTCTTATGACCGCAATATAGAGCCAGTGCATTTGTTTGGGATATATGCCCCATGTTTTGCCACAAATGCGTCTGCAGGTTCATAGTGACAGTTTCGCTTTTGCGGCAATTTTATCCAGATGCGCATTTCAGTTAAGGGTCCTATCTAAGGTAATTCCCAGATACTTCACTGTATTCGCAAATGGGATAGTTTCTCCTTTGAGTGAAGGTGGTCTTAGGTCTTCCAGCCTTTTCTTCCTTGTGAACGGTACTATAACTGTTTTGTGTGGGTTTACAGATAGTTGTTCCCTTTCACACTAGTCATAGACCATGGTTAGCACCTCTTGCAGATTCTCTGAGTTCTTTGCGAGTTGCTTCTAATAAGTATTACTAGATCATCCGCGTATATCTGCACCTCCATATCCCATAGCGATAGAACCGCCAACAGATCATCCATCAGGAGAGACCACATCTGTAGCTCTCCCCCTATAGGGTTGTTGTGATTACTCTGCAATTTAACATACTTCTGATCCAGCTCCTTATTTGTGGTACATCCCTTCTTTCAGCTAATGCTGTGTATAAGGAGTTTGGTAATGCATTATTGAATGTTCCTTGAATATCTAAGAATACACCCGTCGCGATTGTCTTGCTGTTTATCCCTTGTGTTATGTTCCCGACAAGGCTGTTTAGTGCTAGTTCTGTAGATTTGCCGGTCTGATACGCATATTGGTGAGCATTTAGTGGATAGTCACCAAGTGCACCCGTTCTAATGTGCACGTCGAGTATCTTTTCCATGCATTTCAACATAAAGGAGGTCAGACTTATTGGTCTCCATGAGTTAGGTGTTGATACCCTACGTTCCATCTTTGGGATGTACACCACTTTGACTTTAGTCCAGTAGCTAGGCATATAATTAATCGCTAGGGTGGCTCTAAAAAGTTTAATTAAGAACGGTGTTAATACCTCCAGACCATTCTGCAGCAGTGCTGGAAATATTCCGTCCTCACCAGGTGATTTAAAAGGCTGAAACGATAGAATAGCACTTTTAATTGTTGATGCATTAATGATGTTCTTGGGGACAATCCAGTCGCTCGTTTTATGGCTGATTTGATCGGTCCCAAAAAGACTCCTGCTCATCATTATACAAAATCCGACATCCCGGGAAGCATTTTTACCGACCCTATACACGTTCAGCGCGTCAATTTACCGAAGATATGTGATGCTTGTTTTTACGGATCCTAGCTGATTTCAGCAGTTGGCGCTGAATATGTGTAGGGTTAGTAATCAAATAGCTCGCGCCATTGGCCATGTTTCTGTACACATTTTTTTGCAGAAAATATTTATAATTTTCATTGAGGGAATATTACATTTATATTAAATGCCAAAATTATCTTATAATATAATGCGATGCGGGGGATGTGATAAACCAAATAAACTAAAGCTTTATTTTACTTGATTTCTCTCGCACGCAGAAAAGTACCATTTTTTGCACTTAAAAAATACTCTTTTTATATTCAGCTTCTTAAGAAATATTAATAAAAAAACAATAAATATATTATATAAGAAAGATAATATATTAAAAAGTAAGTACATATTTTATGTAAAGGGTTGTTAATTTTAAAAATAACGATTTATTAGCAAACACTAAATTAATATACTTATAACTTATAACAAAACACAATAGAAAACAGAACATATTAATGACCTTTTGCGTTTGATACATTAGTTGCTATATTTGCACTCAGTTGGTGTTTTCTCTTTGATCTTTTTGCAATTCTTCCATTGCGAATTAATTCCAAATTTGAAGGGCGACCGGCTTGAATACTTCTAGTACCTTTTAAAAGTGATCGTCGTTTCCTTCGGGAAATGGACGTTGGCTGAACTGGAATTGTTTTCCTTAACCCCACTTTTGATACGATATTTGACAAAAAAGACCCCAATTGTGTAGTGGTCTTTACACCTTCCAATTTAGTGTTGACATTCATTAAAGGGGGTAGCAAAGAATAATCATTTTCTTTAGTTAACTGAATTAAAAGATTCAAGTTTGTTTCAAACCGATTTACTTCCTGTTTGTATGCTGTGTCTTGATTAAAACCTTCTTCTAGTTGGTCTGAAAGATGATGGTCATGGGTGGATTCGTCGTTCTGAGTATTTCTATTACCAGAGGAAGATGGATTAGCATCGTATGCACAAACTGATTTTTGCATAGGAAAGAAAAAATTAACATTATTTTCAGCAGTGTCACCCAATATAATTTTAGCCAAAAAAAAAATTATCACTTGTGCTTAGTTGAGGGCAGTTGGAAATATTTTTCTATATCTCTTGGACGGTACATAAGTGCTTGCAGAATTTTCCTCCTTGTCCTGCAAGGCATTCGCACATTTGCAAATCTGATAGCAGTTTATACTTAGCTTTCTCTTCACCTTCAGAAGACCACACTTCAAAATCATTTTCTCCAATTTGAACTACCTTCAGAGCACTTGCTTTTGTAACAAATTTTCCATATGCAATATCATTTTTGGTTTCTCTTCCATTAGCGAGATTGAGTAATCTTCTTATGTGGTGGTTCTCCAAAATAGTCGAAACAAAATCTACTAAAGCGCATATATTAAAAGCTTTACATCTTTCTAATACTATATCTTTGAATATTCTGATCGATGCTTCGACAGTGTTATTGGTATTATGCCCCCTGGTAGTTAAAGATGCCCTACTACATAAACACCATTATTTTTTTTCTTTTCCATAGCTGCTCTACGTAAGTTAAAAAATGTTATATTTTTTTGTAATGCTATCTTTTAATAGAGTATTCATGGCTAAATCACATTCAATGTCTGTGGAAGAATATACTTACAACTTTTTGAAATAATTTCATGAGATGTTGCCAATCGTTTTTTCCTATTTTATGACAGCTGCTCCATAGCCACCTCCATACTGCTTGAGTAACATGAAATATGCAGAGAAGTAATTTACTTTCTGAAAATATTTTGCGTAATGCATTTCATTCTGCTACATAAAATGACGGCAGTTCTTAGACTAATTTCTGAATTTTACCTACCTCCAGAATATAGAGTATATCTGCCTTTTTCTTGCATTAACTTGAGCATTTGCTAACATTTTAACACGAGAAAAATCTTCTTCATTATCACCCAATATTTTAAGTTCATGAAAACAACCCAAATTACGTTATTTCATAGAATGGTAAAAGACATGAAAAAATAAAGTTGAATTTAAAAATTATTTAAATTACTTATTGAATGCACTGCGCGTTTATGTTATATTATTATTTATTATAACTTTAACCTACAGAGGCAAGGGTTAGTTTGGGTTAATGATCATATATTTAAAACCAACATGATTGAAAAGCATACTTTTTGATAGCATCCTGTAACTTTTGCCTTTCCAAACTTAGCAGTGATATAAATTAAGATATAATTATGATACTTACCTTTATGAAAACATTAAGATTTTCTTTTAGGAAAGGATCATTGCTAGCCGTAACAGGAGTTTCTTTACTAGCACGTTAACAAATGCCTTACAGTTTAAATTCCGTGGTCGGTTATTTGTACTTTTATCACCTTTATTTTTGCAATTGTGTTGGCACTTATAATTTTTCCTGAAGGGGTTTCTTTTATATTATCGGGGAATGATCTAAATACAATCCAGTTGGTTTTAGTGGCCATAGAAAAATCTGATATCCATTTCTTGACATGGTTGGAGTAGTCATTTGAATCGAATTTTGTGTAAATATCGACTATAAAACATTCACTGGAATTAAACTCCTTTGTTTCTATTTTGCAACTTGTATCAAATGCAAAAAACGTTTTAATTTCACTCATTTTGAACCCAGTAGTATGCGTGCACTTTGCCAAACAAACTATAGTACTAATGCTACTATAGGGTCAGTAAAAATGCTCCCGGCAAATGAGTCTTAGCCAAAAGGTCTAACGTTGCTATGCCAGATTCCGTAAAGGATCCGTTAGGATTCTATGTATCCTAGCATTGCCAGCTGCATCTGTTATGCTCTGGCAGAAGGTTTCCCATGAATTCCTTTTTGCCTCTCTGATGGCTTTGTTGTAGTTCGTTAGAGTAGTTCTCTATTAATCCCATATGCCGGTCTCTTTAGCTCTATTAAAAAGTTTACGAACCTCCTACCTTTGTTTCTCAAGGGAGTTATTTCACCAAGTAGTTCCTCTGTTATCCCTTTTATTCTTGAGTGAACAGTTTTCATGATAAGCCGTATTTATGGCTGTCCTCAGTTGCTCCGAGGCTTTGTCCGCCCATGATTTGATATCTTTGCAATAGAGGTCCGCATCTGCTTCTGAAGGGTAAGACTAAAACCAGCCCAATCAGTGCACTTAGGGTGGTCTCTGTATGCAAAGATGGGTCTTTCACCTGTTTTCAGATTGAAGAGAATATGTCTATGATCAGAGCACAAGAGCTCTGATGACATTATCCAATCTAAGATTCTTGTGGATAAGAGATTATCACTGATCGTTAGATCTAATACCTCCTGCCTATTGGCAGTTACAAAGGTTGGTTCAGAGCCCCTGTTATTAACAACCAGCTCATAATGCCTCACCTCTCTGGTGCTACTCCACACTGTATGGTGCGCATTGGCATCACATCCAACTAGTAGATCGATGTTCTTCCTCCGATTGTAGGCGATCAAGTTCCGCACTTCAATTGGACGAGGTTGGTTTGCTTCAGCGTTTCCAGGAAAGTTGGCAGAGCATACGATCATATCCGTTGTGCTCTGTCCCGTGAGTATTTTGACAAGCGCTGTCGCCATGTCCCGCGAGCAATGATCTGAAATTTTGAAAAATTTCATGTTGTTTTTGATTAAGATACATGCTCTAGGTCTGTTTCCAGAGCAAATTATCTTACCTGATGTATTATCTAGGCCTCGTATTTGGCTTGTGGTTGCTAGCCAGGGCTCCTGGAGAGATATCTACCCGCCCTTCATTAGAAGTTTTGGCGAGGATGTATGAAGCAGTCTTGGCATGTTGCGGATTGGCCTGCAAAAAGATGGTTTTATTTTCCCCTTTTTCTTCCCGGTCTGGTTGTACAAGAGGGCCCTACCTCCTTGATTTTTCGACCTTTTGACCCCCTTGCCAGGGAAGGGTTTCCTTTCCCTGTCAGGGTTCGACATATTTGAGAGGTGTAAACCGCACCTTGCTATGTCTCTTTCTCGATTTTTAATTGAGGATTTCCCTAGAACCCGTAAATTGTCAGTTATTCGGTGAGAAAAATCTTATCCTATAGCGTATAAAAAATTTGGGCAAATTTGCAATTTTCAGTACTTGTGGAAACGCTTCTTCTTTATCGACTAGTGCAAATCGGACCTTGCTATGCCTCTTTTTCGATTTTTAATTGAGGGTTTCTCGAGAAATAGTAAATTGTCAGTTTTTTTGGTGAGAAATCTTGTCCTATAACGTATAAAAAATTTGGGAAAAATTTGCAGCTATTTGAAATTTTCAGTGCTTATAGACCACTTTACCTTACAGGTAACACTGATGATATCTTAGGTCGCTGGCGCTCTGTTACGCTTTTATGAAAAGAAGAGGCTTTTTAGATTGAAAGTTTTGCATGGAATACAAAAAATGTTTCATTTAGTATGTCTCAGAAAATCTCCATTATTGTTAGTTCAGTGGAAATATCACTTCTTACTATTACGCTTTGTAATTTGTTTTCCAAATAGCTCTCTAACCACGAATGGCTAGTGTAATGGAACCCACCATAAATATGTTACTGAAACGTTTCTTGCTATTTATTGTATCCAACACTTTCGTGAGGGCTATTTTTGAAGTGAAAACTCCTTTAACCTCGTTCAGTACGCACTTTTCCTGGGTCATGAATAAGATTGTGATGCTCATTCAGGTTTCAATATTTCGGTAATTTTACAAGTCTGAATAGATAGCTTTGCCATAGCGTTTAGGTGCAGATTTATATATTTGATTGCCATAATTCTCATTGAAAACGGTTTGAAGCTGGAAAATGGACCAGGACTGGAATACGTGGACTTTTCTTGGTGATTAGAAGCAGTTCTGGTGGGTTTCTGGCACATTTGACGTAATAGCTCGCAAATGAAAAATTTAATTTCCAAAAATAATTTCAAATTTTCACTCACACCAGTTTTTGAGAAAAGTAAAAATGACACAATATATCTATGGTACGTGAAATCGCTCCACTGTTGGCTGAAATTGACGCCGACTTTACCCGAATGAGTGTCATATACCCAAGCGTGGGGGCTCAGATTTATTCACTACCTGCTCGTAATTATAACTTGTCACCTTTGTTGGCTTTTTGTAACTGCTATTCTCATGATGGTTATGTATGAAATCCTTCGTGTGTTCTTTTAATTAATTTCATACTTTACTATACATGTTCCAAAGTGCAACACTTATACTGTTTGTTGTACAATGCCGCAACAATTCTCTCGGTTTCTTTATTTGGCTGCCGTAATAGCACTATTCAAATTAAATTTACCTGTACTGAAGATAAACTATTTTATTCTTCTTCGAGATGAACTATATTGATAACATTGCAGAACAATGTGGTTCATTCTTTATTCAGAGCAGTTAGTGCGTCAGTGTAACTTTCACTATATCAAATGATTTTTTAATTATTTTTGATTCGAACTCAATAAATATGATTCGTTTCGTTTTGAGTACATTACCATATTCCCAGAACCAGCACGGTTAAAATCAAAATAGAAATGAGGTTAATCTAAGCCAAGAACAATAACTGAAGCAATTCGACAAATACCTGTTACATGAAGAAGCGACAAATGTCGTTGAAACCCTAACGACAGATGTCTTTGGTGATGACAATAATTTAGATAAAGAAAATAGTCGTGAAATTAAAAGCTTGCCAAACAAAGGCACCTAGATAATAATCTTTATGATCGTACAACTGTTTTGTCACTATAAGTTTCACCAAACAATAGAGAGATAACTTACGCTCGAAGAGGGAAAGTCAAGCTTGAAATTAACCATTTTGAAATTGTCAGCTTAGATTGCGTTTTAATACAAGGGTTAGTTAAGAATATATTTGAGAGGAAGGGACGATATGCTCACTTTTATATAATCTGATGCCGTCGCTTTCATTATCAATATATCCTTTGAAGCAGGAATATATCAATCTATAGACCAACTGCTATTTCAAAAATGTTTCAAATTTTTTTTTCCAGAAATTGTTTATTTGGCACGCAAGATGTTTTATTATCATTTAGTAAGGAAATATTGAATACATTTTCAAGCGATGAGCAGCGGTTTCTGCCAACAACACCTGAGTGGGTCTTTTTTATAAGAGCTTGTATCGTTGCAAAATTACGTATCAAACGATTAAAATAATACGTTCTGACATTAAGCAAATTTGCGTCTAAGGAAAGGAACTTTACGTAATAAGGCAATTTAAATAGATAATTTATTATCAGAACTTACTAGTTTTTACTCATGTCCCAAATCGTTTCTAAATTGTTTGTTGTCGTATATGCTCATGTTATGTCTAGTTTATGTCAATGCATTAGCTATAAACAAACGATTTAGCAAAGTTGTAGAATATTAAGTACGGATTTTATGTAGCGTTTTGTTGGCAGGGATAATTTCCGTAGATAATTACAGCTAATTTGTCTAAGATTTATTGCGCGTGTGACAAATGTCTTACCTCGATATGTACACTGTTAATCAATCTACTTTCTCTTCAAATTTCGATTAATTCCTACCACTCGAGCCTGTGTTTTCTACAAGAGAAGCTCGGTTGCTCGCAGTTAACAAGACTGGAACAAATAACGACAAGTAAATTTGCCCCGCCTACGATGTCGCGGGTGTATCATGTTGTTTATTCTCGTAGGCTTCCAAGTATCATTTCAAAACAAATTAGATTTGCCAATTTAAATATAACTTTTTATAGTACTATATATTGATATTGAGGCAGAAATTGTACAAATTTAGCTCAGTTATTATCTATCTTGATCTCATACCCTTATAATACAATTTTACACATGATAAATGACAATGTTTATAAGGTTCCATTTATACAGCCTTTTTTTGGTATAAAAAAGGAGCAACTACAAACACAAACTTTTCCAGCCGTGGTCAAGACGTGAATTACGGACCTGGCTAGTAATTAACCCTTATATATAGGAATTAGTCATTTAAGTTCAAAATAATATTATTTATTATTGTTACGTTTTTCCCGTGGGTTCTTAACAAAATTACAACTTTGCTTATTTTCAACTAATACTCTCTTTATTCACTAC